>JAODLL010003878.1:0-11475 GCA_026546735.1 Forbesichthys agassizii
CAAATTTACACTGTTCTACAAGCTGTACAATCACTACTTTACATTGCAGAAAAGTGTCATTTCTTAATTGTTGTCACGTGAAAAGATATGCTCACATATTTGCAAATATGTGAGGGGTGTACTCTCTTTTATGATATACTGTATCTCTGACTTCAAATTTACTGATACACATGCATGACTACTTTCTACAACTACTAATTCACTGATATGGACAAAATTTATATCACGATATATTTCATCATTTCGGTCGACACGGTATAATTCCGATATCGATATGAACAATATAAGCCTCCGAATAACTGCTAAGAACACCCACAATGGATTACTTAAAAACTTCTGAAAAATGCGTTTGCCATGTCTATGAAACCGCCACTGAAACTATAATATTTTATAAATTAAAAATGTACAAATAAATGTTCACCTTTTAGCAAGTATTAGTAGTGTTTTGGTGTGCGTGTGACTAGCACTGTGGTCCCATGAATTAGACGCAGGAAAGTTCCACAGAAGACATTAATGACTGTGTTAGCTGAGAGATGACAAACTACATAATTTTAAGCCTCTCTGTTACATGTGCTGTTAGGTGAGAGAGTAAAATAGATTGGCATGTGAAAACAGCCCATACTGCTTTGCACTGGCTGTAGTGTAAGTCATCACGCACATAGTTTCTATTCTTTCTGTTAACCTTAAACACAGCTGGTAGGATTCTACACTGACTTTTTCCCCAAGGAGCACACCAAGACAGAAAACCTAGACCTTCTTAGGATCTTAGGAGTATAGACAAAAAATATAGGAGCACAAGTCAAAATTCTAACCGAGCATAACAACTGTTATGCAATAATTCATCTTTAGTATTTTGTTTTCATTGTATGTTAATCTCTATAGTATGATGTCTAAATGGCTTGGCATTTGACAAAGAAATGATTAGGCCTACATTATCAGGTTTGACCGATCATAAAATATCTTCTGAAGTAGATTTGTATTTAAATATTTTTTTATATAGTATTTTAGTATATAGTAATATAGGAGTGTGTTTGTGTTCAGCTCCGAGACCTGATTTGAACAGCTGAACACACTGTTCTACGCGCATGGATGGATTGAAAGAGAATATATCTGCCAACTGTTCAGCACAATTCTTAAGTATGCGCCATCCAATACCACCCGGGCCAGGACTTTTCCTTTCCTTTACACCCCGAAAAATATCCCGGACCCTTCCACCGTCGACAAGCACACTGTTCTGTTCAGAGACAACAATTGGACTATTAAAAACTGACATCTCTTCACTAAAATCATGAACATTATAAAAGATATTCAATTCATTAGAAAGTTAATGGTCAGACTTGCCAGTGAGGGAAATAGGAGACATTTTGGACTGAATCCCCATCATAGACTTCACACCCTTCCATGCATGATGTGAGTTACCCGTACTGAGCATCTTCTCTACTTTATCCTTGAAATTACACTTGGCAAGCTTAAGTTCACTTTTAACTTGCTTCTGTAATGCCCTGTACGTAGTTATGTCTCCTTTATTAAAACTAATATTTCGCTTGTTAATTAAAGTTTTAACAGATTTGGAGACCCATGGTTTGATTATTTGGATAAATTAAAAAAGATTTCTGGGGGATGACAAGCCAGATACAGTAAAACACAATATGCAAGATATTACAGAAATAAATAAATAAATAGATACTAAAATACATAAGAATACATAATAAACACACCTGAAGCATCGATCAGCAAAGTTCCATCCTTACTCCACAACAACTTTTCTTTCAGTTTAAGAATAAGTTATAAACTCTTATTTAAAAGAGTTTCTCTATGCTGACAGTTATCTAGAAACTCCCAAAATACTGGGGACCTACCAGTCTCCATGAACGTGTCAAGCTGTAGTGTAGGACAGTATGGTGGGAAAAGAAAATGGAGGGAGGCTGAGAGACAGAGAGTGTATCTTCGCACTAATCCTGGTTTAGCAGCGGCTACTGTACACGCATATCCTGGCACAGCCCAGCCATGTGACATCATTGTGTGTTTGTGTGTGTGTGTGTAACCTGTGTGTGTGCCATGCTATGACTATGAGTCAATTGTCTTGCGAAAGTATTTTTAGTTTGTAAATTACGGCCTTTAATCCAATCAGAATAGGATCCCACGTAGAACTCTAATGAGGTATAATATAGAAGCCATATGTTGTGGATACAATAAGCATGCTCTGTGTTTTCATTATAAAATGTGTGTGCATGTGTGCGTGCATGTGTTTAAAGTACATAAAAATACATTTGTTAGATACTGCTGACTATTGTTGGTATTAAACATGTGGTTAGGCTATGTACCCAAATAACTGCTGAGATACTGGTTTGACCAGGAAGCGTTTTGTATAGATATCCATCACATTATCATATATCATAGAATTAGTGCTCAGTTCACAAAATACTGTAAAAACTGGTTTGTCAATGTAAATTGAACTAACTTGACTAAATACCCTATATCTCAATGGATTTATGATAATATTAATACGTATTGCACCTACTCCTGAAACATTATTGAGTGGCATAGTTCTTTCCATCTTGGTTTCACCTAGACCAGGGACCTTCAACCTGTGGCTCTTGAGCCCCTCTAGAGAGGCTCCCTGTGACTTTGACAAACATCATATAGAACTTAATATAGGTTTTGTCCCCCTCTCCCAAATATAATCTCAATTATATTTTGTATTGCCAGCCTGTGTCCTCTGATTTCACCAGTATCCAAATGGTTCTAGTCCATTCAACATTGTGAGTGCACAGTAGTTGGGCATATGCTCGTATTTAGTATATTCTATTTTCAAGTCACCAGAAATTGACTAGAATAGTTTATCCATGACCAATTTATATTATTTTAACATATTGCAGGATTTCATATGTAATGTAGGCATATGTGTGAGGGATAATAGTGGACATTTGAAATTTGAAATTATAGATTGTTTTTGTATTTCAGAAAAGGGACACAGTTTTTCCCAGAGATTTAATTTGTGAGACCTCTTTTGCAGAGGTAATGATGTATAATACGATGATGGTACCCTTAAATGGGCCTAAAGAGCGAATGGCTGACAACTGACAGATTCAGGTTAATGTTAGTCATGATGAAGACGATGCAAAATCTCTCAGCTTTATCTGTAGATGGTAGAAGAGCATTACGTATATCCAGTCCGTTAAGTGGGATCTTTAATCTAATTAAGAGGCAGCAAACACATGTCCGTGCTGACTGTAATCTTGTAATCTCATTCTCAAATCTGTTGGTGGTTTCTAACTTTGACCGCAGTAAACAGATCACCATGTGACTGAATAGGTTAATGCACTTCTTAGAGTGCTCACAGATTAAGAGTGAAAGCGTTATAACCTTCCAAGCTGTCATACTAGATATGATAATGTGATGAGAATGTGAGCCATTACATTTACACAACCATGTAGGCATATGTTACTGAGATAGTAGACATTATTAATGCCTGACAACAGTTATTTAAGGGGTAAAAGTTGGGTCACTGGAGCAGACAGACCCTGAATCGTGCGTAATTGTGGTCATGTACCTCATGTACATTCGTGACTTTTGCTGAAACGTTCCTCTGAAATGAAGGATTTGTTTGGCCTTGTGAGAACATCCAAATGTTGCCAGATTCAGTTTGTTTGACTGCGAGAATCAGTGCAGACAGCTTGAAATCCTTGCGCTTCAATCCGGTCAACCAGGGTTTGACCAATCGGTGTTGTATACCTGTTGCTATGGGCATGGTTTAGGTGTGATGACAGCATCTTGAAAACACAATGGTGGTTCATAAAGAGCATAACTGCAACAACATACATTTGAACTGGATATAAGAGTAAATATTGGCACTGAAGGCTATAGAGGAATATATGTTTTCGCTGTTTGAAGTTAGCCTGTAATAGACGTGGATCATCCAATCAAATGCCAAGTTTTTTCTTTTTTGAAAGTGCCTGCTCTTTTCTAAACAGTTTCAATGGACGGCTTTACAGATGGTTGTGTGTGACATACCATCTGGCACAAACATTTGATGGTGAAACGAAGCAAAATGTTCATTCTACTGCATACTAAACACTACAATTGGAATTAACCTGGCCAAAATGAGAGATTTGGTATTTGTAAATAAATGTATAGGTTTATAATTATTTTACATTATTAAACTTCTTGATGACATTATAGTGCCCATAGATTCCCATTTTTTCTTGTGAAAAACTACAATGTGTAGTCATGGCTGGATATTCAACATACTTGTGTTTGTAAGTATCCCAGTGTTGGGGTGCTGGAGCTTTGAATAGATTGTGTAAACTCAGGAAGTTTTTATATTGTACGTGCATTTGTGTGAGTACCTTCACCCCCCCCCCTCCTCACCCTCTCTACATTGTGTTTTGTGTCGTTTACACAATGTACGTCTCTAACACCGACATAAAAATAGAAAACACATAGTAAAAATAGTGAGGGGGGGGAAATAATTAGCCTAAACTGTCGACAGGGCACAAGCTCAAGTCTCAATGTTTAAACAAGCCTCCCAAATTCAGCAGGCAACTGCTGATGAAACTGGCTTTGGAGTCACAACTAGTTGCCAAACAGCCACGAACTCAGGCAGCAGAAACGTACTGACTCTGTTGGAAATGCATTGTAATTATGGCCTACTTTGAGAGGCAAACTGTAGTTCTACTATGCGAAGGTTGGAAAAAGAAATAAATGTTTTTGTTTAATGTTTACATTTTTGATTCATTCAGAAAGAAGCATGCATGCATGGGAAATCTTTAAGGTGATTCATATAAATCTCCTTTTTGCCTCACAGCAAGAAGGTCCCGGGTTTGAACCCCAGTCGTCTCGGCCTTTCTGTGTGGAGTTTGCATGTTCTCCCCGTATCTGCGTGGGTTTCCTTCGGGTGCTCCGGTTTCCCCCACATCCAAAAAAACATGTTAGGTTCACCCTCCAGTGCCATGTGACCAATGACACTGGTGTACATCTGCAGATGGTCCCCGGGCGCTGCACAGCGGCTGCCCACTGCTCCCTTGAGGGACGGGTTAAATGCAGAGGATGAATTTCACATGTATTTGTATGTGACAATAAAAAGCACCTTTACATTTACCTTAATTCCACACCTACAGTAAGTGAATTCTCGGCTTCACCCAAGTCTACTGCTGCAAGTATAACTGTTTCATATAACCTTACTAGTGTTATTATTTGACTGTATGCTACTAAACAGATAACATCTTGTCCCTTTTTAATTTTTTATAGTTCCTCTCCTAACCATGTTTTGTGAACCATTTTTTTAGCATAGGCCTGCACATGACACAGAACAGGCATAGTTATTGGTCTATAGTGCCTTTGAAGGTTATATTTAAACCACAAACAAAAGTAAATCTAGTAGACATTGTGGTTCTCTTCCTATGATGGACATAAAGCTATTTCAAGCTAATTCAATTTGTTTAACCAAATAGAACAAAAGACAATGCAATTCAAACAGATAGAGACATACTCTATATAGAGGCAGGTGTTTCATTGGCATCGCATAATGAAGTGAAACTGAAGTGGGCCCGTGCGAGAATAGCATGCTAAGTGAATTCACCATGGGTGTGTCTACATCTGCCTGACAATAGGTACAGTAGAGGTACTGTATATAGGCCTAGCTCAGAAAAGCACGCAAAATACAATTATTTTTAGGATGGTTGAGTCTTTTAATATGTAGTTATTTCAGTATGGTACACTATGTGCTACTCCGTTAATGAATACGGAATGCAAAAACACAAAACGAAATTTTTCGCTAAAAGTTTGGTTATTTACGGTTATTTCATAACCTGCTGTAATTCAAACAGTTCACCGGCAGATGGGAGCATTTTTCCATAGGTGTAGACATTATTCTGAAACACCACCAAGCAAGCACTCTCTGTCCTCTCTGTCAAAAATCAAAATCAAACACACACCCGTCGATATAATGAAACCTCAAATACGGCTTATGTTTTTCTCGTATAACATATAACCAAGCGTTATAGTCTGATATTCTTTTGATATAAGAGGAGTGGCTCTTTTTCCAGCACTATCAGGTCAATTTGCTGTTATCTCCTGATTGGATAAAATGTATGTACACCGATACTTATATCCAGCCAAGAATCATCTATAAAACATAAAGGGTATTTTGGGGATGTAAAGGTCATAGGCCTACAAAAAGCCAACGTCAGAAACTAAAATGACTTGGATCAAGCCACATGTATAAGCCATACCATGACTTGATATGGGCACTTTTGTTCTATTTAAGATACCGGAGTAGGCTATTTAGATTTCAAGACGTGAGAAATGTATTTAAAAGTGCAACATTCTCCACACACTGACTGATTAACGCATTTGCTTATGAATGCGATGCACGCCCGATGTGTTCTCGTGAATTCTCTGAGGCGTCCAGGCCATCTTGTGACCGTGCGGAGCTTTAAGGACATTTCTCTACGATGCCTTACCAACCGAAAGCGCGGATCGATTTCTTCCATGCAAAGCGAGGGCTGCAAAAATAAACAGATCGCACATCTAACGTCTAGACATTGATCAAAACGAGAGGCTGCTTCAAAGAAGAAACGCTTACGTCTGAGAGTGACAGACCGACTGTTTATAACAGGATTGCCGTCGGACATGGGAGATACCTCCAGGATACCCACCTGCTGGGCACCATAATGGTGGTAGGTAGCACAGTCTGTCCAAAACGTTTGAAAACCTGACGTTTAGATGGCGAAATAACCGTTTAGTGTAACTGTATGGTGTGTTTTGCAGTGAATAGCCTACTTGGATTTATATGAAATAGGCTATAATAGACAAATATGTTGTCTAACTGTAATACATTCCTTTGGTAATTTGTCAATAGAAGCTTGCTGAGGCAATTGTAATGTTATTAGGTAGCTTAATATTTATTATATCACAAACAATAATTAAACTCACACATATTCAGTCTCAATTTTAAATGCACTGTGCAGATTAAACGGTTATATCTGGCCTACTGCATACTTTTAAAATGTTTTATGATGTGGCATTTCATGCCCCATTCTAGTTTATCGTAATATAATTCATAGAAGCCCATAATATTACAGTATAAATGCGTTTATATGGGGTTAGTGTGCGCATTGGCTCCTAAATAGGCCTACAGTCATATCATGTCAAAGGGTGCATTTTTCAGAACTTGATCAGATTTTAAACGCCATTTTCAGCCGTTGCATTGGAGTCGTCTAAGGTTGTTGTTAAAAGAAGATAGGGAAATAAATGTCTGTTGATTTTTTTAAGGTGCGTTAATTGCGTTCAACAGTAGATCGATTACAATGGATCAACGCAAGCATCTGGCGAGGGCACGCCCAGACAGCAAGATTCATTCAGAGGTTTATGGGAACGGCGGGTACGTGCGATTAGGTTTCAACCTCGATCGCGCTCACCGGGCGCCCGTATTGGCGATCGCTCTGATATTCTGATGAACGTGGATATTAAATCAATCCGTTTGCGTCGTTTATTGTTGGAAATATAGGCCTGTTCACACTGGAAGAAGAAGTATTGTTTTTTCTTTTCTTTTCGGTCGAAGACGCGCGTTATTCTCCGGTGCGTGCGCTGGGCGGAGATGTTCCATAGGGGGACTTCTGGAAATAACGAAGAGGAGACATCAACATGGCGACAGCTAATGGCCCCACGGATCGGTTGAAATCGGCGACAGTTGAGGTACAACCCTGCAAGACAACTCCCCAACACCTTTCAGTTTATTTGATCTGATAGACATATTGTGGTTGCGTGTAGCTTGGGGCTGTTTTGAACTTAGATTTTACCATCTGTAGCCACAGTTCGAGTATATCCATGCGTTTCCATTGCGGTCGTTATTTGAGAGCGATCTTAAGATATAAATGAAGTTGACACCTTCTTCATCATCATAATGACAACATGTCTGATGGATTGGATTTGGTTGGTGTAGGAGAGCGTTTCTCTCGTGTTTGTCTCCCAACCGTTTTTTCCCCTCAGTGTTGATTGTTGTTTTTTTTGTTCATCTTCATTTCAGCACCACGGATAGCGGCTTTGACTCTCTGACATGTTTACATCGATTCGTTTAGTATTTTCGTCGATTAGGCAATTTTGAGAATTCAGTTTGCCATCGATATGGCCAGCGGCTGTTCACGGTCTGTTAAAATGTGTTGGCGACGTGCTTGTTGTTGAGGTAAATAAGATAATTGGTAGTCTATATATAGGCACGGTCCAGTTATACACTGTGTTTTCACATTTTTCTACTGCCTATAGTATTTCAATTGATCGTTTTTATCAATCTGAATGTATAATTTTTGTCAATCTCAAACAGTGGGATCTTAATGTGTGCCATATCGAATCTATATTTTTATCTATCTTATCTTTGACACCTGACAGTCCATATTAGCGGTTGTATGTGTCCAGACGGGCTACTGTATATGTTCTCTCTATATGTGTCCTCTGTATATGCGGTGAAACAGATCAGTTTAGGAGGGTGTTGTCATCCTGTCCATTTGCCAGAATACATACAGTACGGTACATACAGAATCGCTTGCTGTGTGTCACATTCTCTCTCAGTGTGTCATGTTGCGTTTGACTTCTGGCAGACCACACAGAGAGTTGTGTCTGGGGCGTGGACGCCATGCTCACAACCCCCCACAAGCCACATCCACTCTCACACCATCCTCTCTAACAACCGCTGCTATGTGAGCTCCCATGTCAACACAGGGCAATCTTCAGGACCCCTTGTTGTGTGAGGATATGGAGACCCAATGACATTTGTGTTCTGCCCATCCATGTATTAGAGATGGCAGATTTAAATGACCGCCATGACTCAGTACATGTTTCCCATTCTCAGTAATGTGAACAAATGTGAGAGAAATGGCTGTATATATAATATGAGCGTCTCATCCAAGAATCTGGAATGGGTGTTAAGCTAAACATAGCAATGAAAACCTTCTGTGGTCTGCATTGTTGTTGTGGTTTCATCAGCTGAATTTATTCAGCCCTGTATTCTGGAGATATGTATAATAGTCATGCACGTGAAGTTGTGTATTTTGTCTCCCATCATAACTGGGTAGACACTGGGACTGATATTAATAATGTAAAACAGTAACGTATACATATTTCCTTAAAGAAATATAGAAGTTGTTGGTTTGTATACAGATAAGGGTCATATCTTGTCTTTGTCATTGTGACATGTTTGCATGTAGTGTAGTGTGTCTACATGTATGCAACAAAACGAATAATTAACAGATTAATATACAGTAGATAGAATGCACCATAAACATTGTACAATTCCTCTCATTTCTATTAATCTGAGGGGAAATTATGCGTATTATTCTTACATTTGTGTAGCTTTTATCAAGCTCTGGCTGCTCACAAAGTTAACACCATTGAATTGTGTTGGCCAGGTAAATCTGACATGGCCACGGTCAGAGTTGCCTACATGGCTTCTTTTCAGAACACCTTCAGTTAACTGTAAATATACTGTACACTTGCTTCACACTTAACCCTATTTTGCAGTTTTCACAACAACATAGATGTGCATTGAAATCACAAGCCACAAACAGTTCTTTGTGCCCTTAGAAAAAAAATGATTTGTGAATCTCACTTTTCGCTCAAAGGGATTTATTTCTGAGAAGGAGAAAGGTGGTGATCAACCATAGATAACTTTTGAAAGGCCTCCCCGAGGGCGGTGTGTTGTTTCCTGGGCCACTACGATGTCCCAGAGGGACCATAACACACCGTTGAGACTGCCAAAGCTAGAAGGCACAGACAACGTCTGGTTAATGGCTCACCAGGGTTTTTTTTAGGGAAGATATTGTTTGTGCACCTTTCACCTATCTCTTGGGGGAACACGATAGACCTCTGGTTCTGGCGGTGTTAACAGTGATCAGACAACACAAGATATGGTAAAGGATCCTTGTAAATGCATTGTACGAGTGTACAGTTCAATATTTGTTCAGTCCTAATGAACACTACAAACACATTGATCATATACGCTTCTCAATGCGTAGATGCCCAGCATCACACAAGCACTGTTAATTAAAATGTAAGGACAGCTTGTACCTTGGCAGTACGATCTTGCAAAATGAGGTGATATTGAACCCTCCCATATAGACATTGTAGAAGGTAATACCACTGGCCAGATAATGCATGCTTGCGGAATAAATGCCAAGAAATAGGTAGCATTTGTAATCAGAATGGTCTTTTGGAGCTGAGTAACAAAAACAGGAGAATTAGCACCTCAGGAGCAGCATACATTTAATTAAACAAAGAAGACGTTGACAGTAGAAATGGGCCCACACTGGAACAGCTACTTCTGAGTGTCAACTGCTTCAATGCTTTGACTGGTCATTTTTCCTTTTACAATCAATTATAAGACTTTGTGTTGCATGTCAACCACCTCATATATTACATGCTTTTTGCTCCCACTAATTTATAATCATATACATTATTTATTATTATTTGTATTATTCATAATACTTCATTCTTCTTTGCTTAAATTATCAGTATGTTGGTTAATTGCCTAACAATGCAATTTGATGTATTTATTTTTGCATATACTTTTCGCAACACCCTTGTGTAAATCCAAGCATTCTTAAAAAGAAAAAAAACCCTTCCATTATAGAGCCAAACAGCAATGATCACTGTTGTTTCATAATGCACTATAATGGGCATGAGTCACTCAGGACATTTGCATGTGAAATGGCCTCTGCTTTGTGCTATTTCCTCTACTGGCCTTTATATACAGTCTTGCAGAGCCAGCCTTTACTTGCATAAAGTCTGGCACACAGCACTTCATAACCATGTCGATATCCACCCACTTAAACTCCGCCTAAGGAGAGGCATTTTGATTGAGATGCACGACCAACTATTAACTCAAGACCAAATTGGACGTTGAACTTACTATATACTCAGACATTCCTTGAGAAACTCGACAACAAGTTTGGCTATTTTCAGTTTTTTAAAATCCGTTCAACGTTGGCTGCAGTTATTGCTTAAAGTACATGGAAAGGCTAAATTTTATAAATAAAACACTGCACTGGCGTCATGCCGGAATTATGTATATAGACTTGCGAGTGACAAATCTAATAGTCAGACACAATCTACTGCCCCACTTCCTGAGTTGATTACTGATTGACATTGTGCTGATGAAGGGATGATGCTGAGACTAGAGGTTGTCTTTTATGTGACGTAGTGTTGATGAAGAGGCCGAGACTAGAGACGGTCTTTTATGTGACGTAGTGCTGATGAAGAGGCCTAGACTAGAGACGGTCTCTTATGTGACGTAGTGCTGATGAAGAGGCCGAGACTAGAGAGAGTCTCTTATGTGACGTAGTGTTGATGAAGAGGCCGAGACCAGAGACAGTCTCTTATGTGATGTAGTGCTGATGAAGAGGCCGAGACTAGAGACGGTCTCTTATGTGACGTAGTGCTGATGAAGAGGCTGAGACTAGAGGCGGTCTCTTATGTGACGTA
>JAODLL010003879.1:0-34435 GCA_026546735.1 Forbesichthys agassizii
CACATATATATATACACACACACACACACACACACACACACACACACACACACACACACACATATATATAGAGAGAGAGAGAGAGAGAGAGAGAGTATATATATAGAGATTATATATACAGTATTTATAGTTGAAGATTGTTTCCTTACAGTTCTCGCAGTCGCTGAAGTCCCCGAAGATGTAGTAGCACTGTTCGGAGAAGGTGATCTTGTTGACCGTGTGCCGGATGAAGCCGGCCTTCAGCAGGTTGCTAGCATACTTCCTAGCCTCCCGGCGGTCCTGGAAGCCCTCGATGTGGTGGTACAGCCACTCCACCACGTCAGAGCCTGCAGAGAGAGCCATGCTGCTTACAGTACATCATTATACTCTTTATTTATTTATTAATTAGACAGAGGGTCTCTCTCTAAACAGCATTTGGTTATTATTATTCTCTTTATTTATTAATTAATAAATGTATTGATTTATTAGGCAGAGGGCCTATCTTTTCTCCTATCTAAACAGCATTTGGTTCTTTTGTATACACTGCATGTTGATGACCTCTAGGAGGTGCTAGCTGCACTAGTATCACAGCTCCAGGTGAGGCCTAGGCAGTGGCAGATAGGCAAGTTGCTAACCAAGCTGGTACCATGTACCATGGATACAATTCTATTATATATTCTTTACCATATATTTATTCTTTCCTCGACTCGAAGCGGCAGATTGGAACAGTTGTAGTTGGAACAACAGTAGTTGTGGACTTGTGATTGTGCTAGAAAAGTATCAAAGACAAAACCTTTCTACGAAGGATGTGTGAATACATTTGACACCATTTGTGACGACGTTATATGTAGCAAAAATGACTTGAAAAGGTGCAACTGTTGTGTTGTTCTTGTAGGAGTTTGCAACTACTAAAACATTTATCTCTCACTTCAAATGTACTGATACACCTGTGCCAAATGTACTGATACACGTGTGCCTACTTTCTATAACTTCACTGTCAAAGGTGCTCAGATGTTTCGCACCGATGACACGTTCATACAACTGACCCTAAGAATGTGCACTTGCTGAATACATGCTATGTCAGGAATGTAAACTAAGATAACTAATCTGATATATGTGTCATTTAAAACTAATCTATATTTAAATGTACAAAACAGAGAGACGTCATTTTGTTTTGTCGTTATTATACCATGTGATTTGCGTGCAGGTGATATCAATTTAACAGTTAACATCTCCAGTGTAAACTGCCATGTGCTGAAGGAGTGAATCAATTAATTTGTTTCCACCACCGCAAGTCACATTTCTTCAATCCTGGGAGGATAATGGCTGCTGTGTAGAGCCCAGCGAGGCAACCAAACACGCCCTCACAGATGAGCCACCCCCCCCCCCCCCCCCTCCTCCTCCTCCTCCATATCTCACCGAGGAAGGCGTTGGGGATGGTGATCTTGAGCCACATGCGATCCCGCACCTCCAGGCCAGACTCCGGTGAGGCCATAGCCTTGGCCACGGACGCCATGTCGGAGTGCAGCGACAGGTTGAAGTCGTCAAACCCTGGAGAGCGGGGGGGGGGTTCAATGAAACAGTGCAACGGTAGGATGAGCCAACGAGACATCCAGCGGTAGGACATGTACAGACAAGCAGGGCTCCAAGAGAAGAGAGGAGCTGACATGGTTAATAAGGAGACACAAGAGAGCAGGAGACGAGGAGCTGAGACAGGAGAGAAGTGATGCCTGGCACCACGTCACAATAAGAGACAATATCCAGCCAGCAAACAGTCTGGCTGGAGTCCTCAGAAGGACCCCCGGGGAAGGTGTGGGGGGGGGGGGGAAGTGAAAGGTCCTCACGTTCTGTTTCGGTGACGGAGGACGAGGAGGTGATGGTGCTGAGGGAGGAGCTGCCTGGGTAGGGGGGGTAGGCCCCCGTCAGCGCCACCGAGTGGCTGACCCACGCCGCTGGGTCTATGGGGCGGATGGGCTCATCTGTACAGGACACAAACAATATCGGAGTTTAGGTTTTCGATATTTTTTATTCATTAAAGATCATGTTAAGATCATAAAGATGTTAAGCTTATATTTGCTTAAGTTTGCCGCCAAACTAGTGCCGCCATCTTGGAAAGGTTACGGACGGTCAAAAACTTCGGCAAACTTTCACTAAATACGTCAGTTTTTACAGATTTTGGATAGGTTAAACGTTCTCCTTGTTACATTAATTTAAATAAAGCATCGGCTGTGATGTGAATGTGTGTAAGCGACCGTTAAAAACAAATGCGCATGATGATTGCTATAACGTCTGTCCCCCCAAAGCTCCGATTAGGCTCCACCCCTATTGCAGTATGCGCTTTTGAGCAGTTTCAGTTTAAATGAATGGACGACACCCTAAAGTACCACATCCAGTTCTTATAAGACATCCATGGTGGCCAGCCTGTTACCAAGATGGCTGCCGAGCGGTCAGCCTGTGAAGCTACTCACTGCGAGGAAGAGTGAAGTATCCCTGGGGTGATGGGTCCCAGCACTTGGCCACAGTGAGGATGATGGGCCTGGAGAGAGCAGACGGGCCACGGCCACGTGATTATGACCGCCGTTACCGGGGCAATACACCCGGCTCCCGTCCCCCAATTTTAAAAAGCTTACCCTGGCTTGTGCACGATCTCCCTCAGGACCCGCACCGCGTCGTCGTTGCTCATGTTCTCGAAGTTGATGTCGTTCACCTTGGGAGAGAAAGAGCAAAAGGTTCCTTCAGCTGCTAGCCTACGTGCATTCAGCGGCAACCGGCCCACGTAATTTCACGATGTAGCCTCGTGACGACGACAGCCTGACCTTGTGAGAGGTACAGTTGGACTTCACCACAAGCCTGTCCATAATTTAGCATGAAGGCGTCGCTAACGCATTTCAATCAGACGTACTACCTTTATCTCACCTAATCAGAAAGCTTAAAATGAGCTAGAGCCTGACGCACGCTGTCGTCGACCTCTTAGGGGAAAGGACGGGGGGGGGGGCGTCAGCTGGACGCCTGATTGTCTTCTATGCGGGCGACTAACGCTTTTGCATTGAGGGGCTCCAGGCTGACACTCGCAGCAAAATTAAAGTGAAGCTTCGCGACATCGGGACGTTCTCACGAGGCTACTTAGTTTGAACTTGCTCCATTGGTGGTGCCGTCCTCCATCTTGGACGGAGACCACCCCTTTCATCGTCATGCTTACCTGCAGCAGCATGTCCCCGGGCTCGATGCGGCCATCCGCCGCCACCGCACCGCCCTTCATGATGGAGCCGATGTAGATGCCTCCGTCGCCCCGCTCGTTGCTCTGGCCCACGATGCTGATGCCCAGGAAGTTGTACTTCTCTGTGGGGCGGAGAGAGAGAGCGGCCAATACACAAACCGCTTCTCGCGTCTGAACGCGACACTGAAACAGATGGGAACGCTTCCGGAAAATGTGTCGAAGCGCAAGAACTGGCATACAGAAACATCGCGCTGTCATGGAATCTAAATTTTGCCCTCCCACATAGTTTTGCATGAGTTATATCACGGCAGTTAATAATATGATGAATATGTAGGGAGTCCACAAAATAGAACAATTCCGCATTTGAAAACAGGGGGTTTCCATTTGGTGGCATGAATACCTGCGTTATTGTTTAAACATCAACATGTTCCAACTTTGATGCCTGGGAAATCCCAGATGAACCAGTGGAGCTTGTATTCCAACAGAGGGGAGAACCACCCATCACACACACAGACAGACATACTCACCCATGTTAAGTGTAACCGTGATAATGTTGAGTGACATTGTGGAATCAGTGACACTGCTGAAGGATGAAGCCTGGAATCACAACAAAAGCTATTATATGTATTTATTTTAAATGTAGTAAAATAAAAAAAGAAGTGTATGTATACACACACACATAAACACACAGATAGATAGATACAAATGTATTTGTGGATCAGAGTGGCTCTGATAAAGATCCACATGTAAACAGAGTATTTTTATTTTAATAAAGTTTACTTTAATATTCTTATCATATTAAAAATAAAATGTATTAAAAAATTAAACATAAGTGGGGTGTTGTACCCTCTCTAGACGCGGGGGGCGCTGTTTCCTACGTCTGCGGTGTCTTTTAAGAAGCCTGGAGGCGGTGCTCTGCTCTGTTGAGCTGCTGAACCTGCATGTTCAGAGGTCAGCAAGAGGTCAAAGGTCAGGACAAAAACAGCTTATCTATATTTAGACTTTTGGGCTTTTTGTGGTTCCTGAAATTATTCAGTGGGAGATGAAAAATATTTACGGAGAACAAAACTACATCTCTAGTGACAAAATGTTTGCAATGAGCAAAATATACATGAACTAAGTTAAACTATTGTTATTAAACATCTTTAACATTGTAACACATTTTGGTTTGCAGTACATTAATACAACAATAAAAATACAAACACGTTTGATCCTCCTCTCCTTCACCTGCTCATGGTATCATCGTCCTCAGAGTCACAGAAGCTGGTGGTGTCCAGCTCGCTGCTCATCACCGTGGTGGAGCTCTCGTAGCCCGCTAGGTGGCGCTCCAAGCGGCTCTGACCATTGATGCGTGGCTGGCCTGGCTCACCAGAGAGAGAGGGACAGGCATGTACAACATGTTTCAACTCGCCTTGTTGGTGTTGTGTTCCCTGGCAAAGCAACGTCTGATAAAACAAAAACATCCGCCCCCCAGCCTGCCGCTCCGCGATGCTATCGGGCGGACGCTCTCTGGGCAGATTTTGTTTGTGCGTGTGCTAGATCAGATCCCTCAGGCGCAACCAGAGGCATATAGAAGTGATAGACCGCGTCAAGTATTTAGAATTGAACTCTAATGGCAAATATGGCGGTTAGAAGAAAAGAGCCAATCATCTGCTTTAAAAAACTAACAAACCTTTTTAGCCAAGTGTGTGGTTGCACTGATTCAACCACACACTTGCAGACAATTGCTTAACAGAAGTATAACCTGCTAGAAGTATAACCTACATCAAACTGCTTTTATAACCTGATTTTAAGGAAAAGTCTCCAAATGTTTTAATCAGTTTTTCTTTTGCCTCTAGCTTTTACCGGTGATTGTGTAAAAATGGAATATGTATGTCACTTACACAGGTCTTCCTAACATCTGCCAGGAGGGGCTACAATGATGGCTACCAAGTGGGCAGACTTGCCGCAACTCACCGTTGTGATCGAGGGTGTCCCGGTGGCGCGGCCTCTCTCTCCTGAAGGACACCACGGACTCCGTCTCCGTCTGCTCGTCCAGGGTCTCCACACTGCCCGCAGCGTTGGGGCTGCGTGGCGGGAGGGGAGAGTCTCTTTAGCAGGCACAGGACCACCGCAACCCCCGTGCTAGCAAGACCCATCTGTCTCAAACATCTCATTTATAAAAAGGAGGAGGTATGGAGGAGACACTGGCTAATAAAAAGGTAGGCTAAGGCTTTACGGTCTGCTAGCTGCCCCTGCTGTGTTCTACTGACTCTACCGCTAAGCCACTTATGTTTTGTAGAGGAAGAAGTCTCCCTCCCCCACTCCATACACAGATTCAGCATTACCAACAGCCTTTATTTTGCACCTCCAGATCTCCTGAACGTGAGTAACTTTGTGTTGAATGAAAAAAATGAGAATTAATTGATTTCTGCTGGTAGAGCAACAGCATTGTTGCACATACTGCGTGATTTAATGTTGCGGCGTGTGCGGTCATTTCATTCACTTACAGGCGTGGCGTGGTCAGTCATTCTTGCCAACTTACAGCTCAAATCAAAACAATATCCATCCGCATTTACGGAGCCAGGGCTGTGTAGAAGTATTGGCTTGAGTGTTTTAAAAGTCGAGAACTACACAGGACAAACCTCACCGCACCCACTTTTATTGTCAATATATTATACATCTCTCTCGGGGATACCTGTAGAAGGAACTCAAGACGTAAGCTGTCAGACAACCCTCCCCCACCAGGCCTGATACTTGACTAAATGCATCCACGGATGAATCACACATCTCTGCGGGAACACACACACACACACACACACGCTCTAAAACAACCCTAGGAGCGTAAACACTCTGGCTGACCACAAATAACAAGTGCTTTATCAGGGTCAGGGACAACATGCCAACCAACCCCTGTCTTGCCAGCTACACGATAGCAGCCATTACAAGGAGTGGCAGATATCCGTCCAACTTAACACAATGTGTCCCTCCCCCCCCCCACACACACACACACACACACACACCAGAGCCGGTGCTCTCGGCGCTGGGCGGCTCACGCTCAAGATCGGGTTCTGTTGGTGCCGTTGTTGTTCTCGCTAATGGTTGAAAGGCGATCCCACAGCTGAATGAGGCGTTTCTAATGGTGATACGCTACGGTATTATCACCACACGAGGGGCGTTTTGCGGAGGTTGGGAAAACGCGTCGGACTGAGTTTAAAGCTACACTCCTTGATGAGTTTCTCGGAATTTCCCTTGTGGGTGAAACCAATCGTTACATTGTTGTTTTGTGCCTCTACCCGTAGTGGGTCGCATTAACACATTTAGATGTGTTAATGCCCTAACTAGATTTCTGTCTAGAAATTTTTCTCACTGCTTTTTTTGTTTTTTTTTTAAATTAGACTCCATACTTTGGTCATTCGTTAACAAACAAAGCACATTACGTAGCCAAAGTCCATATACAAAAGACCACAGATGCGGCGGGCCTTGGTTTCCCTGTATTCAGAGATTACTGGGCAGCCAATAATACCAAGGCCCTGAACTACTGGCAATGTGGTCTTGCAGATTAAATAAATGGTTAGACAATGAGCCATCAGCAGGGTCCAAATCTGCCATGCTCTTTTCTAAACTGAATGTCCAAATAAATTTACTGCCAACTTAACTTTCTAAGAAATTATTTTAAAATACTTAAACTACCTGACATTTCCATCTACATACCGGTCTGTGTTCAGTGACTGGGATTATGGGAGAAGAAGAGAATTCCATAGGTTAAAAAGTCAACCTTGAAATCTACAAAATGGCTCGGTCTGTTTATAGATTACTTAAGTGACCACTGAAGATTACCCAAGTGTTGTCTATAGTTCTTTAATGTGTGCGCACACACATAAACTAAACACCCACACTGGCAGCAGTTTATTTTGTGTATTTGAACATCCTAATTAATAAATAAATAAATGAATAATGATTTTTTTGCTGTGAAACTAAAGTATGGCCCCTCGATAACTGGGTGGCCTGTGTTCTTCTACTCCCCCGCATGCTAACACTCTTCTCTACCCCTCCCACTACAACTGTGTCCACACTGTATTGCAGGGGTGGGGATCCCTGCTCCAACACACCTGATTCACACGAATGGCTCCTTATCAGGCCTCTAACGACCCATTCATGTGAATCAGGTGTGTTGGAGCAGGGAGACATCTACACCATGCAGGGCAGTGGGTCCCCAGGAACAGGGATCCCCACCCCTGCTTTAGTGGGAGGTTGTGTTTCAAACATAAATGGGGCAGATACGTGGAGTGTCTGTAACACAATCGAGGATTGAACCTTCACCTTTCAAATAAGGGCAACGCTGCATCATCCTTGCTTTCACGCTTAAACCTATACATGCATGCGTGTGTGTGTGGGTCTCTCACTGGAACGAGGGCGGCCTGGAGTCTCCGATCCCCCCGGTCCTCTCGGCAGGAGGGGGGGGCAGGGGCGGAGGAGGGGGCGAGGGCTGGGCGAGGACCTCCGTGGGGGGGACCACCGCCACCGGGGGCTCTGCTACTGGAGCGTCTGAAGACACCAACTGTGTGTGTGTGTCAGAGAGAGAGAGGTAGATGGAGAGAATGAGAGAGAGAGATAACAAAAGTGAGTGAAGGTTTTGGCTGAAGAGTGGGGGCCAAATCAGGTTGAGAGTGGTAGGAGGGGCTTGCGGAGGGCAAGATGTCAATTACTTCAACACACACACACACCGTATTCTATTCACACGGACGTCTCTGGGGCAAACTGAAACGCTATCCTACACTTAACCTGTCTCTCATTTACGAAAAGGTCTCTCTCTCTCTCTCCCCCTCTCCCTCTCCCTCTCTCTCTCTCTCATACACCTGCAAGGTAATGTGACTTAAGAATTAGGTTGAATATTGCTCCGCATCTAATTACACGAGCCTCACAAATGCACTCTGTGTGAATAGCGACAAAATACCAACGGGCGAGTAAAAGAAAACTGGCTGAAAATGGCATGAGAGGCGATGCGTCGGAGAGAACCCGGGTGGCAACGCTGGAAACTCACTAAACTCCACTTAAAAACAATTAAAACCTCTTGGTTATTTGGCCGTAGTCACACGAAGGGTATCATCAAAGTTCTGATCCAATCGTTTGCCACCGGTACTGCCCGGAGTAAACCAAAGCCAGGGAAACCGATTTAGCCCATATAGGCCAGAACACGCCCTCGTTTCCTCTCCGGTGTTCTCCCCCCTCCCCCTCTAACGGCAGCGCGGCCATTGTAAACTCGTCCTATGGGATCCCTCCGTCCATCCACGGCCGTATCACATAGCAGTCTGTCCTGGCCTCCGTTTTCTGCCATGCTCTTTAATCCGCCCCCTCATTCTAATGCACTTAACAGATGCCTCAGTTGCAGGCGCCAGTTTGGGCCAAACCCCCAATGCAGTGACATAAAGGTGGAGGCACTGGACACGCACCGCCAAGGCTGGGGTAGTGTTGTGTGGTGCAGACCGCACAACATTATAGATACCCCCCACCCACACACACACGTAGCACACGCAGCTAGTAGACATAGATATAGCACAATATGATACACACAAAAAAAAAAAGCACCATCTTGCAATCGCTGCCCCCCCCCCCCCCCCTTTAAAAAAAATAACTTCAGAACAAATGACAGGTTGAACTGTTTCTAGGAAGTCTCTAGTCTCTATCATTAGCACTTGCCGGCGACCACGGGTGTCATTTAAACATAGCAAGGAATCCCCTCTTGCCAGCTGCATGGCTGCCATACGTGGTCTGGTATGATGCAGTAACCAGGCTGGAAGGCTCGGATGCCAGCATAGCCTTCCCCCCCTTCATTATAACTCTGAACGTGTACTTCTGATTCACTAGCCTGTGCGGGCGGGAGCATATTTTCACCAAAATAGGACGACAGGACCATTTCCTTCTCGTGCGACCTCAACGCGGACGATCAAATCACACGACAAGCTTCCCGTATTTAAAAGAAAAAGGGCCCGCTCGAGACGAGACATTCTTGACCGCAGTTTGAATGCTAGCATGAAATACAATTATGTAACTTGAGTCAACCCAAAATTAAGTTACGTTGTTTTATGGCTCCCGGTAGGGAAGCTCACTAGATTCGTGGAAAGCCTCGGGGCAAACTCAGGAGGAGAGTGGCCTCAGACAAGACAGACCTTCTAGGTGCGCATTTCAGCCGGCCTGTGGAAGCAAGGGAGAGCCCTGCTTTTTCCAGGGAACCTTGTGAAGTGAATGATTTACTGTGGTGCAGTTAGTCTACCGAGTTAGGACGCCCGTCTAGCCTATGAAATCCCCAGGTCCAGCTGCTACACATCAACACACATCTGTACATACACACACACACACACACACACACACACACACACACACCAGGACACGTCTGTACATACACACAGACAAGTCAACACATATCTGCATGCGCTCACACACACACACACAGGAAACCGGTATTGGCGTAATTTCTTACCCATGACACCACTCGACCGTTGAAACACGGCAACTTAGCACTCTCCTCGGAAATCTCCTCCTTCACCACCCTGGAGATGAAAATAAGGAGAAAGAGGCACCGTCAGGAACAACACACACACATAGGCCACGACTCAGCACACAGCAGATATTACACTGTAGAATAAACCCCTACACACGGTTGCCACTCTTCTGCCACTTAAATGTATAGTCACTCTTTAAGATAATACACTTTTTGTCAAATACAACAAATTTCTCCTTGCATTTCTCCATCTCACCGTTCTCTGTGCAAAAAAATGATTTGATATTTCTGCACAGGCCTGGCTCCGTAAATAGTAACATAACACCACTCGTATTAACAAAACCGCAGCACTGCGCTGTGCTTCACAATGCATCTTAATGTGGGAGGCGCCGCCGCGGAGCGATACAATTTGGATTTGAGCTCCAAGTTAGCAACAATGACTGACCCTGCCTTTAAAACAAATTAGTTAACATGCTCGCATCTCTCAGAGTTTGTGCCACTAAATCACATTCAACACACAAATCAATAACACAGTAACAACAAGCACCAGAAACTGTTATCCCGATGGTAGCTTCCCTGCACAATTTAATGATATGAATGCTTGTACTTTAAATTGAACCTACATTTAAAATAGGACTACTGTACTGCGTATAATGTAGAACAGCTGCCAGAAAGTGCAGTCCCGTTCATATTCGACTGGGCTCGACTACCAAATGGCCACAGCACTCTCAGACCTGCTCCTTAAATCTGTCAAGACTCCTCTTTGCTCCTCCATTATCATCACCCCCTCCTCCTCCTCCTCGGTGGCAAGCCAGGCAGGCAAACGACCGGCCTTGGCCATGTCATTTCTCCGTGCCATGCCAGCCGTCTCACCGTGTTATTACAGCAGTGTTCCTGTGGCGGGGGAGGTGGGGGGGGGGGGATACCGGGTACAAGTGGTACACAGAGGGACACTTAAACCACGGCGGCTCTTCGAGGGGCCAAGCTCAGCAGCTTCACGTGCCCCCCCCCCTTCCCCGCTACCCCACCACCACGCCTTCGAGTGTGTGTGTGTGAGAGAGAGATGGTTCGGGATCCGCTGGGGGTTTTACACGCAGCTGTCGGGAGCTGGTTTGGTGGGTGAGTGGCAGCGTACAGCCCGTGTTGTTGTGGGCGCTAGGGGAGGGATTACGGTGGAAAACCTAGCCATGTCTCTGCGTATGTGTGTGTGTATTTCTGTCTGTGTGTCCGTCTGCCTGTCTGTCTCAGTGTGCCTGCTAGTACTTAAACTCCCTCGCACACTATTGGATACAACATGCTACCACCAAGAGAGCAATTGTCTTCATACCACAGCCCTGCTAGCAAACTAATGACCTCACCTTAGTCCCAGCCATTTCACACGCACTCTACAATACTTCGACTAACACACACAGTGCTCAAATAAACTGTGTCCCGCTGGAATGATCAAACCTGAAATTCTTGCCCCTACTTCCCTTCCAGAGAACCGCTAATCCCCATACACCCCAAACAAACACAAAGAACATCCCCTGTCTGTCACTCACTAATAATCTCTCTGAAACAATCCCCCCTCCGCCAGCACATAAATACAGAAAAACACCAAATACCTCTAATTATTAATAAAAACAGACCACAACACCCTGCTCTGTCACCCTGCGTACTGTGTATTCTGACCAAGACATCCAAACCGACCCTAACTACTTCCTACCCACCCCTCAACACTGGGCTCACAATGGAGTTTGTGGTCTTCTCACACTGGCATACATACACAGCTCCACACAGCTGGTCTCATAGCAAGAATTAAAATTCAGTGTATTAATGCTACTAGAACTACTTGAAACAGTTGTTAGACAGGAGCTAAGTTTGGACAATTTCAGGTGAGAGTGCCATTCCATTTGATTTCAATTTCAAAACAGTTTGAACATCTTCCAGAGTGCTGGATGGTTTAAACTGTAGGATATAGGCCTAATATTATGTGCTCAATTAACTGTGAAATGGATGGAATGTGCCTCAAGTGAAACGGTACCAGAATAGGCAAATTTAAACTGCTGTGTCAAACATTTCTAATACAGTCGATTTTCCAAGACAGGTATCCTCAACATTATCAAGCTCTTGCGATAGCATAGGCTAAAACGTAATGTAAATAAGTTTTATTTCAACGATGTTTTGTTGAACCTGTGTGAAAATAATTTAGTTGCCATCCAAAGAGAAAAATAAACGGACTACTTTAATCTAGAAACGCGATTAATTTAACAGAAGCTGTAGGGGTCTCGCTGCGTGAATTCAACGCAAGCACGCATTCCATTGGAAGAAACTGCTTTGCAAGCAGGGCCACCAGAAAAAGAAAAGGAAAAAAAAAAGATTAATTGTTAGAGACAGCGCTTTCAGAGCTGGAGGAGTCTGGGTATGGAGAAAGAGACAAGAGGAAGCAACGGAATGGAAGGGTGGCTTGCAGGCCAATGTGTTAAAAGGGAGACAAAACCCTGGCTTCTTTCCCGAAAGAAAGAAAATACGAGTATTTCACAAGATGATGGAGTGAGGGAGGGAGGGATGAGGATTAAGGGGGAAAAAAAGCAAAGAAAAGCACCAGAGAAGGGGCATGCCTCCCATTGTAAACGACGGTTAACCATTTTTTTTAAAACGCTCATTGAAGTTTACAGATATTGCCGGGATGTTTTTACATCCTGTATTTACTATAATAATCTCTATAATCATAGTGGCAGACTAGGTGGGGGTTTGTCTTGGATGGCTGGCTGAGTTATCTGATGGGATTGCTTTATTAAAGTTGGCACAGCCATCCCGATGACACTAATGTGATAGACATTCACAAAACCTGTGTTTAATAGTTTTTATCAGAGCCAGTCTAAGAGTAAAATGTACAGCTCGCTCATTTTAATAAAAATGTCAGCAAGTTATGATCTGCCCGTCTTTCTTATCACGTTAAGCCATATTTTAAATTGCATTATGAGTGGCGAATAAACTATGACGGTCTGCTGCTCATCACTTTGCATGCAAACCACACATTTTTCCTAAGGACAATCACGTCCACTCACCCGAAGTCTTGGTCCATAGACTTGAAGAAGAATTTATAGTTGGGCTTATTTAAGACCTGTTTAAAATCCAACAACGAAATGTTTTCGGCAGAAATTGGTATCTTCACCAAATACGGCGTCTCTTCTTCGTCGATATGATATATTATTTTAGTTTCCGCCATCGCGATTGTTGTTTAAAGTCCTTCCACAAAAAAACACCATAAGGCGAGGTAGCTTACTGGCTAGTTAGCAGCTAGGTGGCTAAAGAGACGATGGCAACTGATTTTACTGCAAGTCAAGAACACGCAAAACACCGAACCCTCGTTAAGCAAAGCGCTTGCCTCCGTAAAGTCGTATATTTATGAGTTTAAAACGCGCATTCCCATTTTTTCTAGGGGCTAAAAACGACCCACGCTCTACATTCACACGACTCACTACCAACAACTTTTCCCCCAACAAAAACATACAGGGGAGGGGGGTGGGGGTCTAAAAACTTTTCAGGACAAGCCAACGCGGCGTGTGACGTCTGCCCCGCCTTTGCGTACTGTGGCGTGGACCCCCGCCACTGAGAGAACGTTTTTTACCGTCTCCATCACTTTTTTGTATTGCAATTGGTTTTCAAACCCAAACCAGACAGGTTAGTTGCTTGCCGGAGGACAGGGAAACTATACTGACAACCAGACTAGAGAGATTACCTGAAATTGAATATAGCCAGTAGGCTCAGGCTGTGGTATTATACAAAAATGTTTAGGCTATTAAAATGTGCTTAATTTTTCAAACGCAATTAAATAGACTAGTTCATTCTCATAGGCTATTACTTGCTGGGGGACATTTGTATGCTATAGCCTACAAGTAAAAGAGTAAAACATGCAGGTTTTAGTGGGGCCCTATAGGCAATATATAATCTCTATACAAACTGTATCCTATCAAGAGGAACCAATGTAATCATCATCAACAACAATAATAACAACTAAATAATCATAATAATAATAATAATAATAATAATAACAATAATACAAATAATAATAATAATAATAACATTAGTCTAAGTAAAAAACAAAAAGGTATTTAATTGCCAAATGTCAATCAAATTAATATTATCAAGGAGATAGATGAGGCACTCTCCATCGTCATGTACTATAATATATATGTATATTAGTTTGTAAAAATCGCCCTGTTCTTGCAATGACAATATATGTATTAGCCTACATGCTCCTACAACAAATTTATATTGGCAATTGTTACAATTCTTAAAAAGGCCAAATTTAGAATATTCTACCAACCGGAATATTCCATTTACTTGACACCTATCAAATATATCCATAGTCAGAATAATATTGGAATGTAAGTAGCCTATGCGTGTAAAGCTGCCACTGTCAGGACAATAATCTTTAGCCTTAGACCCATCTTCTCAGCTGTTCTTTATCTGATATAATAAGAGAGAAACATGTGTTTGGCTGTTTGGCTCCAATAGACCAGGGTGGGAACAATAACTATATTTTAGAAACATTAAAAAACAGAACATATGGTTTATTGAATTTTTATTTTTTTAATCACAGACATAAATTGTTGCACACAGAGTCTCTGAACCTCGAATGACCTCCCGGTCTCACCATTTCTATTTCGTGCACAAAAGTGTGCATGGTTATAGGGGAAGGGGTAGAGAAGATAGCATGAGCTCTGCAGGGTGTGAGACACTCGGGTGTGGGAGAGGCATGCTAATTTTTAAACCAAAACAACTATGTTTTTATTAAAGGTATATGATTGTAATATATTGTAAACCAAAGCACTTTTGGTCAAATTCACCAAATATGTCCTCACAATCTTACCTTTCTCTGTGCATGCGGAAAAAATAATCTGGTAAATCTCAACCCTGCCGTTGTAAATAGGAACGCAATGTGGCAAACACAGTTTGTTTTGATTTTGATTTGAAAGTTAATTCTCCAGAATTACATACCCTGGATTTTATATTGATTCCTCCAGACACAAACTGTGTACTCTGGCCCACCTGTAATTATGAATCAATAAAAAATATATGCAGCGATTGTAAAATAATGCACTTTTTGTCAAATCCAACAAATCTGATAGCTGTGTGTGTTATAAAACGAATTGGTGTTTATGCACATTCAGCTTTAGTAACACAAAATGGTGCATATCCATGCAACAACAATATCCAGAGTTCTTCACAATGCATTTCCAATGTGTGCGGCAGAGTTTCTGAGAGCCTGCGGCATTGAAGAGAGGTGTTTATGAATAGATCAACAAGCGTTCTCCAGAATTACTGACTATAGTCTCTGCTGAGAATGGGAGGGTGCATTGCACCGTACGTTATTTCATAGCAGTGAGAAGGTGTTGTGCCTCCTGGACGAGCACATGAGTTGAAATTAACAAAAAGACGAAGCAGAAGATGTTGAAATATCGCCCGTATTTGACTAATTTCTCGGGGCTCTGGAGATGGGGAGATCCGCGCAGTATCACTCACTATATCACTATCGCTGCTGTCGTGTCACCGTTACATTATGCCGTTTCGTTGGTGTGGGATGGAACAGGGACATTCCAATCGCTCCCTCCAGGCATATACAGTCACTGTTCTGCCTAGCATTATATAAGCTATACTTAAGAATATTCATTGGTCTCTCTTTTTTCTTTTAGGCCACATGCCAGATAATAAATATTTAGCGTGTTCTGTGTTTTCAAAGCATTCTGAGAAAGGCCAACAAAGGGATAACTCGTCATATATATTGTATGTTGTGTTTATATCGTGTAGGGTATAGCCTACATCAACAAAACACGCCACGTTTAGACAAACACGTGTACTTCAGCTTTGAGTCCAGTAGAGGGAGGTATATTTTCAAAAAATGAACAAGTGTTTCACAAAACTTTAAAGATAAATAAACAATCCGGATTTACAGTTTAAACACAAAGTGGAATTCAGGCCAACATTTTATGTGGCTTGTGAGTATTTATTGTAAAGCAAAAATGATCCCCCGTCGTAAATAATATAAATATTCTAAATACATAACTTTATTACATTTATATTATGGCCTATTGTTAGGCGTACTTCCACTATACCTTATTTGAGCCTCATACTATGTCGAGGAACACCATTCTCAGTACGACACTGGTCGTGCAAGCTGAGCAGCCTCCGCTGGTGTCCAGGAAAAACACCTAACTGGCTTTGCGAAGGCTTAGCCAGTGCTTTACTGGACCCAATAGTAGAGCATTAGACTACCACTACCAGTACTGCATGTGAACAGAATACATTGTCCAGATCAACTGCCGCCAGGTCAAAATAAGAAGAAAACAGGAAAACATATGGCTATAACTAACGCTTAAAGTTAAAAATGTCAGTTTCCCCCTTGGGGATGCTGAACGGGTTCTTCTCCGTTTTATGAAGAGATTCCACAGCCAGTGAGTCATAGCATTTATCCATTTAACCTCTCCAACGCGTAGGCTAAGATAAGCTTGCTGATCCCCCTCATCACACACAGGCACGGAAGCACGCACACACACACTCTGTACACAATGTGGTTTGTGCAATAGGCCGAAAGAAAGGCTAATCGTCCAAAGACAATTATGAAAACAAAGCAAAAGGAGCTGCGAATGAAAGTGATTATACAGTTGCACAGTGTATGTCTGTGTGTGTGTGTGTGTGTGTGTGTGTGTGTGTGTGTGTGTGCGTGTGCGTGTGAGTTTGTGTATGTCTGCATATTTTACATTTACTGCATTAAGCTTTTATCCTTAACAACTAAAATCATTAGATAAACAGGTGATGCAGCAAACATACATTACCAATATGGGTTTACTAATCAACTATACCGTAAAGCCTATAAATTGCTTAAATTCTAACAGCAGGAAAAAAAGGTGAATATAAAATTCAATGTTGCAAGTGAGAAGTCTACTAGAAAAAGCCCCCCCACCCCCACACACACCATTTATTTTCCATAGTCATTTGTCCATAAATAATTGAAATAATATGAATACATAATAGTAATCCATATTGTACAACAGGCCTACATGCACTAGAACTATTTAACTTGTTTATCCAGCATCATTTAAAGATATTCGGTCCGAACACAACGCCCAACACGCACGTGATGATAAACACTACCCAGAAGGCGAGCGCCAGCAGCTGCACTAGCAGCAGCGTGCCCTTCTGCCGCTGCATGGCCTCCGCATCGCTGACCAGGCCGGGCGCCGCGCCGTGCGACACGCCCGGGTGCATACGCTGCACGCGGAGGCTGACGGTGGGCAGTATGATAAAGCGGGTGTCCCCGCCGATGCCGCTGCCGTCTCCGCCGGCGTCCAGGGAGAACACCACGCGTTGGGTGACGGTGGAGAGGCGGTCCGTCATCGACACGGGCACGCTGAAGGCCACGCGTGGCAGACCGGCAAGTATGCGAGAGTTGCAGGGCAGCGACAGCGGATCGCCGCTCGCCAGCGGGGTGAGGTGGCGACACAGTGGGCAGGGGATGGCCGGGAGGCCGTGCGGGTCACACGGGCACAGCTGGAGCCTCTGCAGGCACTCTGTGCAGAAGACGTGGAGACACTCCAACATTCGGGGACACTTGTTGTACTGGTTGTACTCCTGGTAGCATATGGGACATTCCATGGGCTCGCTGGTGCCTCCACTGGCTTGTCCTGGGATTGCAGAGTCTAGCTCCCCCTGGTGAGAAACTGGGGCAGGGTTTACGGTCATGGTGAAAGGAAATGGAGAAGACATATGTCGGGGCAGCCTAACTTTGCGAAGGTCTAGCCAATGCTCCAGTCCCAGAAGAATAGGGTGTTACCAGCAGGCTACAGGTACCTGTGAATAGAAATCATTGTCCAGATCAAGATGAAAATAGTAAAAGAAGAGAGGAGAGATTGTGTGTAGTAGCCTGCAACACATAATCCAAAAGACAACAAAGCAATACGAGCTGCGAGTGGAAGTTATTAGTTTCACGTTGTGCGTGTGAGTTCATGCACATTCCCCTGGGTTTCTCCCTAATCTGATTGGTTCCACATTTCATGTCCTGGCACATACAACTCTTGCAAATGTGCATTGCTCTGCGTGAGAAAATGCATTAAAATAAGTATTAGTACGTTTCATCTATTGGGACGAGGGTTTATTATGCTACTGCCATCTAGTGGTGATATGCAGCAGCGACAAAGTTAGCTCGGCAGGGAATGTTCCGTAGTGTGTGCTTATGCGTGTGCCGCGACTAAAACTACATACCTTTTTGTGTGACTGGGTGGCTATATAAGATATTCACATTACAATATAAGCATATCACACATTTGGATGTTTTCAATAATGTAGACTGGCCTATGTGACTCTGAGATGTGATCACAACAGCAGGGACTGCTGTTTACATTCACATGGGACAAGACCAACCCTCGCATGGGGATGGTTGCTTAGCAATCATCTCTCTGTGATGACACTACCTTAATAGTCTACTATGGTGTTTTTTCTTCTTTACTTTACAGCCTATCTTATTATCCTATACAGTTTAAATACTATTTGAAATTACGTTACAATACAAGTGTGATGTAAAAAGATATAACTAAAAGACCATTTAATAAGCCTACGTAATTTGATCAAATGAAAGAATGAGACTAAATATGAAATAGTGGAATTCAAAGTAAAGTAAAACCACCACCTGTACGTGTATACACCCGTACCTGTATGTTAAAGCATATGTCTATCTATGTCCAAACTAGACAGGCAGCTAGCTATCTTGCTCTGAAACAATGAGATAGGCAAGCTATGCGATACTTACCCGCACCGCATATTCTTGCGATCAACACACGCCGCCCATCTCGCCCTCCAGCGATTGTAGCCTACATGCATGGGCACCTTATCGTTCTCCCGTTCTCACGTTGGCAGAAATAGCCTATAGCGCCGGCAGATGGTATACTTGATTGAAGCTATAGGCTATATACCTGACTGCCTGTTTTTACTCTTTATGGTTTTAGATCGTTCACCAAACAGTCCCTGTGGTTTTTGGTGCTAGATTTCTCAGAAGAATAGCCTAATTAACCCCTTGGCAACGCGCAATTAACCAGCGCATGAATATGCTTTACATGTTTGGTTTTAGGAGAACATTGTCTGAGAAAACAACATGTAATTTTGAGATGTTTGAAATGTTGTAAGCCTATTTCATTTAATCTCGTTAATTAATTAATTGTGTTGAAAGTAGACAAATATAGGCTTTTTTTTAGGCATATAACTTTCGTCATCTAACATGACGTGATGTGATGTCATTGTGTGTTTTATCTCGATGGACAGCACGTATGCCACGTCTGCAATAGCATTTCAACTGAGAGTGAATTGCGATTTATATTCTGCACGCGATTTATATTCTGATTTGATCCTATCCCAGAGATAATAACATCCTGCGCGTTTGGTGGAAAGAAATAACCACAAAAAAGTAATAACTAGGCTATTCTATTGACAGTTTGCCTTGCAAATTGTGAAGAAATATATGTGCTGGGCACAATTCCAAAGCAGAAATAATAGGCTGATAGGGCTTAGATACAATATCTTTATGACCTGCCGGTTAAGAAAATACTCGTCAGTGGTCATAATAGTTTTTAGAAACTATTGGATGTGGTTAAAAGTTAATTTTCACATGCAGCCATAGCACATACTGTAACCACTTACAGTAAGTGAAATTGGAACGCATGACGTATAGTCGCCTCGGGACAGAATTTGAGACAAAAAATGGCGGATGTCGCCATATAAGGATTTCAGGACATGCTTTATCTGCCTGCTGACTCACACAGCTTTGCTGTGGATACGGGAATCCTTGTGTTGTTTTAGGAGGCAGTGTAGGTGTGGGCGTGCATGCGTGAGGGTTTTGGGCTGAGATCCTGGGAGCGTCTTACCTATAACTTAAGGTCATGTTGAACATTTTCAGTGAATTCGTATTTATCAACAGCAATAGTAATAGGCTATATTCCGAGGTTTTTTCTGATTCGAAATTTGAAAGCCTGAGAGGTACTGTTTTGTGTAAAGGCTATAGGCTATAGACTAGGCCTTTATTATTTTTATAATGTTGTTATTTTAGGCGTTTAACACAAATATGTCAGGTGTTTGTCCATATGCCTATTGTTAGCCTATAAATACTGTCGTCATGGGATATTTATGTTTGGATTGTGTCATAAGACTGACGAAACAAGATGTTGGCCGCCTGTCAAGTGAAAGTCCCGCCCCACGCTTCAGGCTTATAGGCCGCCGCCTAGGCGAAATCTCTCAAGTTCATTCAAAACTCAGAGTTAAACAGGAGCAGCACACTTTGTCTGAGTGCGAGTCATCAAACCAGCATGTTTTCAGAACTTGAATGCGGGATTTGTTATCAGATCTATAACGCGGGTCGGCGGTGTCCTAGAGAGCTACATTGTAAGCACAGCTTTTGCGAAAGCTGTCTAACGTCTCTCTGCCTACATCCCGGACAGGACACAAATACGGAGCTGGATAGATCGATCGTCTGTCCGCTATGTCGGCAAGTCACAGCCGTCTGCAGCGGCGAGAAGATCCGCGCTGCGCTGAGGGTGGACGAGGGCGTCCTTGAACGCCTGGCGGCCGAGGGTGTCCTGGACGGCGACGATACGGACGAAGACTGTGAGGTGAACGGCTGTCAGACGGTTTCACAGAGCGCAGAGACAGCCGACTCATCTTCCTCCCCTAGATCAACAGGTGGCAAGTTGAAGCTATCCTGGAAGCGCGTTTGGAGAAAGATAATCGGCAAAAACCCATCATGTAAGTAGTTATCTTATTTGTTTGTCTGTTTCCACAATTATCATTATATAGGCATATACAGAAACGGAGTAAGCCTATTCCACGAATAATGTTATATGTTCATGTTTGTTATAGCCTATAGGCTAAAGAAATTTGCTTCATGATTTTAATTCTAATCCGTTTTTCTTTTTATTCATTCAGCACACTGTATGACCGGGGATGACTTGAGAGCCCTTGCTATGGTATCCTACCTGTTTTGAAAGGCAAGGTCAACCACTTCAATGGACAATGTGACGATAGACGCGCAGATCCCATCCTGTGGTGAAATTACATCGATCTGCCAAAGGACAATGAGGACCGTTAGAAAAATATCACAAATGTCCCACTTTCTCATCAAGTTCTGACGTGGGATTCATTTGCATGCTACACATTCATTGTTATTATTTAACACTGGACCAAATAACTGTGAATAAATATAAAGGTTATGGTTATTTATTTATTTATTTAGTATAGGCTACGAAAAAATGTAGCATTTTGTCTTAAAGCAAGCACTGCACTTGTTTCAAGACACAAAACACACACGGCCATATTGATGACAAAACGTCCAGGAATATTTATTATAAGACATGTTTCATTTATTTGATATTTATATATATTTTTGTTTTTTTGTTTGTTTGTTTTTACTATTTTTGTTATAAAATGTAATTCATATGCCTGGTCTACTGTTATTATTTATTTACCCAGATCATTTTATTTTGTTATCTTTTCCAGGATGTATTTATTAAATTTTAAAATAAAACGTTTAAATCAAGCTTCCATTGTTGTCCTTTATTTAGTCTTTGGGAAGGGCGCATGCATGCGCTAGCATGTAACTGAACATACCAAGAGCAAAACCAATAAACTAGTGCCGACAGGTGCGAAAAATGATCCAAATTGACTTGACTACCGGAAGTCAAGTATTATATGCCTTAATTCTTTCTGCTGGATAAAGCTGTTGTCGCGATAGAAAACACTACCCTGTTTTGATTTAGCATATAAGATTCTGTGTGGTTATTGTCAATCATGATTTGCAATGGGACTAGGGATCTTTATTCAAGGTAATATTATTTAGGTTATGCTATTTATTTGACCACAGCAGGCTACAGGAATATGAGTGGTGATTAGGCCTGTAGCAATTTTTTCTTTCTTCTGCTTTGTGACTGCAACTGCTATTTTTCTCCACAGACTCCTGTTTGTCTATGTGACTATCGGCGCAATTTTCAAATTATCTACTGCCGTCGCTGCGGGTAATAGTCTATAATATGGACTTTTAACTTTTAATCTTTCTGGAATGTAATCAGGTTATCAATGTAGCCTACTGTAACCTTTCATTGTTGACATGTGTTTGAATCGAATCCATTAGTTTGGCTTCCTTGTGCATTTATTATTAACCATAACAAAACAAAGCCAGCCTACTGTAGGCCTATACCCAGCCACACGAATGAAAATGATGAACATGGCCATACAATGCTAAATTACCTGCAACATTTTAAAGTTAATCTCCATAATTATGTTGAAAACATGATCTACCTTATGCTGTAGCAATTTGTTATTGTGTTCAGACATTATAAAATATCTAATACTTGTTTTATCCAGGCTTCAACGTTATAACGTGGCGGTTGTGTGCTGCTGTTGTATGCAGTATATATGTAATGTCAGAAATTGAGTAATGTTATTTTATTGATTTGATATTTTAACTGTTATATTCTCAGCCAGAATCATCACATCGAGACAAGACGGGTCAAACAGGCTGAACCAAGACACATGGAGACGTGTGGCCGGTCCAGACTTTCCTCATCATAGTGGCAACTTCTTCAATGGTCTGCTCCTTGCCCGGGCTCAACACATGAGGCAGAGGACCGGAGTAGATCCCGAGACGTTGTCCTCCCGGGAAACCTATAATCGTTCGAGCGCGGTCCGCTCCCGCTACAGGCAGGCTGTCTCAGGCGACGGACGCCTTCCGTTCCGACCCAGCGTAATCAAGCTACAGAGCTACAGAGGAGGTGAACGCACTGCTGGTAGCTTCTATGACCATCTCCAGAACAGAGAACACGCTGCTGGCACAAGCTGGCAAGTTGCAGAGAATGGCCATCTACCCCTCAACGCAATGCCAGGCGGCCACACCGACCAACCTGGTGGCTTAGTTCACGCTGAAACAGGTGGCGGATACTATTCTAGTGGAAACCTTCCCATTGTTTGGAAACTAAGTAAACATCCACAGGATACTGAAAGCGGAACGGACCAACAGTCAGAACTCAGTCGGCATTCTTCAGATTTGACCCCCGTTTTAACCCAGGGTGCTAGGTTTTTGAGTGGGCCCGTGTCAAGCACAGGAATTCACAACGGTGCAAACTATATTTCCCAGGACAGTGAACCTACAAATGAACATGACTCTAAAACAATGAGTCAGGCTAATATGGCCACTGGTCCTCAGACAGCTGCTCACCCAGGCATCGACAGGGGTCATTTGCACTTCTCCCCCCCCCCACCTAGTCCAGAAATGGGACCACCACCATCATCTGCGCATACCCGTCAGGTTGCAGGCCTTGGCGGGGAGAAACCTGCGAGCATGAATCACAACTCTTATCTGTTCCACACGCCCACCTCTATTGGAAGTGACAGTCCCATTAAAATCAAAGGCGACACACAGCATTTCCTTACTGGAATAAATGCACCGCCTGCTATATGGAGCCAACAAAATTACCCTTTTCTACAATTGCACAACGGCCACTCGTCTAATGTTAACAGACTGCAGCTGCCAAATGAAGATCCCAGCAATGAAGCACAGCTTGCCTCCAACAACGGCAAACTGCTCCATCAAAACACAAACGTGTTCCCACACCGCCACCAAACCCACTCACATCAAACTACACAGTCTTACAAGAATCCTGTGCATCTGAGACCATATTCAGAAAGAGATGCGACCATGGAAACGTCTTTGCCTGTACAATTTGTGAATTCTCACTATTCTCTTGTCAGTGATAAACCTGAAGCTAAGGGAATGGTGGCCGTCGCAAAACTTGGAGGCTATACGATGGCTTCAAAACCTGGGAGGTCATACAAAACCAACTTTCTGTCTAGAGCATTTGAGTATAAACCTCAGAAGCAAGTTGTCGGGAAAGGTATGTTCTACCCCACCAGCACATATAGAGGAGTTTACAGTCAAAAATATAGCTTTGGAAAAACAATGGACTACGGCACTAAAACAGCCCATTCACATTCATCTGGATGTCAGAGGTTTGGTGAGCGATGCAGCACTACTGCTCCAAATATTCATTCTTCAGCAGAAGACACCAGGCCTATTGCTGTTGTAAATGTTGCCATGGCACCCATTTTAATGGGCGGTGTAAGCAGTAGTGGTGCTCTACAGGGAACTATTTCAAAGCAGTCAGCTTATGCCCCTGCCGTGCGGGGATGGCTATCTAAATCCCCCTCCTCTGCTGCCACTCCCGAAGATGTTGCCAGGTCCGAGCCTGTGTCAGCACCTGAGACACTTAAAACAGGCATTCAAGGGCGTGTTCCAACAGCGGGCGCCACCTCTATTCAGAGGAAAATCAACAGCTACGAAAGTGTCTATCGCAGTGACAGCACTGGGAAGAGAGAAGGCATCATAGCTTCAGCTACATCTACCAATGTTGCTGGCGAGGCTGGTACGCCTAACCTGCGCCCTCATAGCTCTGGCTTCTGGCAAACCAAAAGCGGCATGATCAAGAGCCGTTACAAGCCCTTCTCAGCTATGCGTAAACAGAAACCAAGTACTACTCTCCAGGAAGTCACAGCAAAATACATCGGAAAAATAAACACTGAAGGAATTACCCGGCGCACACCTAGCGTCAGAACACCACTGAAAGGTGGCATTACAGAGAGTCTTATTGTGAACATGTCGATACCCGATGAAGGTGTTATTCAGTTGTTTAAAACAAGCCCGCAGAACGAAATACTTGGGAATGGCGCAGAACAAAGCATAACAGCCCACCCACTTCCCAGAAAGTCCTCAGCGGGTACTTTCAGAGATCTTGCACTCCCAACTGAATCCACACCAACAATACAAAGAAAAGATTACCGCAGGCCATTTCAGATGGTCGCCCAGCTTTTTAAGAAGAACAGGCCCTCCCAGGGAGTTGTGAGAGGTAAGCGTGTTAAGGGCAAGCATGTCACTAGCCAAACTCCCATTATGTCTGCTAAAAGTAGCCCCTCCTACGGTGCCGCGAACGCAACCATAGTGGGACTACCCGAGCGCCCTCTCCGGTTTAAATCCATCACGTATGCTGACATTGTGGGCAGCACTTCATTTAGCAGTGTGAGGGCCGCCTCGACCCAAAAGAACAAGATGGAATCAAAGAAATTGGTATTCAAATTCTCCCCTACGGTAAAGCAAAACGAGCCTTATTTGGGCAGGGTTTGGCCTCCTGAAGAAGAAACTGCCAGAGCTCTGGCCGGACGCCCCCAGGAAGACATCTTGGATGGAGAAAGTGTAGACGCTGTAGGTGATTTGGGGAACTTCAGTAGCGCCATATTGCTCTTTGGAAACGAGCACGGCCTTCCGTTGAAATCTGTTGTTGATCCAATGGATGCGAACACAAATGTTGGCAGGGAGCATAGTGGCCAGAGGCAGGAAGTAATAACTATGTCGGACCACTTTCTGGATGTAGAGGGAAGTGGGAGCTTAAATCCAGCTCATGTTTTGCCAACGAAGGAAACCACAAACTCTGAGCATCCCGACACGCTTATTGACGATAGAATAGAACAGGAATACTTGAACATCAGCAAATAATGTCCCCTTTAAATCAGTGAAAGTGTCTCCTTAATGTCAATGTCCTTTTTGTTATGCAGTAATATTTTACACTACAATAAATGTTTAAGAAGTATTTTTGACATGTTTGTCAGACAGGGCTTTGACTAAACTGATATTTAGTTAAAGGTATGAAAACTGATATTGCTTTATTCAGGTAATACTATGTCTAATTTATATCGATTTTAAACCAAAAGTTTTGTAAGTTTGCTTAAATCCAACAGTTATCCAAAATAGTTAGATATTTTCCTCCAGCCATTTATAGTAAGTGGGTGAATTATTATAAGGACAAGCTTACAGTGTCAGGTGTTGTCCAATATACAGGGCCCTGTAGGAACACAGGTTTAGTGAATATGCATACTTTAACCCTGATTTTGGAGATGGGGGGGGGGGGCCCAGAGACCGTTTCAGAAAGATAACGAGCTCAGTTTCAATTTCGCCTGAAAACTGCATCTTATCAGGCTTCTAACTACATACTCATTTGATTCAGGTGTGTTGGAGTAGGAAGACATCTGAAACGTGCAGGGCAGTGGCCCCCCAGGACTGGAGTTGAATAGCCCTGACATGCTGTATATAATGCAAGGCATGCACTTTTTTTAACGAGGTCATTAAGTCAGTCAGTGACACTTGCTCATGTTGTCCCCCTGCTGACCCTACTGTACAAATAGTTGTATTGGAGCTAACAAGTGCAATATTAAGGTAAAAATACAAAATATGCAACTATACACATCACAGTAATGCCATGAGGAGTGGAGGCACATATTTCAGTCGCTACTTTTTAGACATATGGGCCTGCTAAGAGATGTTTGCTACAATGTTTAATTTTCTTAACTCTTCCACTACCTAGTTGATAATAAAGTGGCTGTTAAGGCTTGACATTTTTCTGCCTAAAGCAGGTTATTGTTTTACGCATGTGATTAGCTTGTTTAACACGATGGGCCTACACGCAAAGATAGATTGTGAAACTGGGGCTTTGTGCGTGTTTAGAGGTCAAACTAGATCCTTTTTTTTTCTGATCAAAATTTTAGCCTTGCAATATGATGTGTTGTAGTCATACAACTACACTAGGCGATGGCTTAGAATGACATCAATCATTTTGAATGTTTTTCTCATTTGAGCTGCTGTCCAGACTGGCTATATCCAAACTGCTGACAAAGACTTTCCATGCCTCGAAGAGCTTACAGGGAGATTTAGGTATGCTGGGCCTTGGTTTCACAGCTATGAAGTGTAAAACTTTGTCTTTCTCGATGAAAAAAGTACTTTAAGCCCAGAGCTATTTTTTTGACAGAAATATTAAAAAGGAAAAAGGCATTATGTTGCAGGCTGGCTGTGAGGAGGAAAAAAAAGTTTTTGAAAATATTCAGAAAATCTCTAAAATATTTCGTAGAACATGCTTAACATATACTGTCACACACACACACACACACTATGTGTTTGTGTTGGGTGAGTGCCCAGTGGTGGGTGACCTGATTCTGCAGGATGTGCAGCGACCATAGTTTCCCGCTAGATGGCGGCAGTATCCATTACATAATTCCAGTAGTATATCTAAAGCATGATGTCTTTATAATCTTATTTGATAGCGGCCAACACGCAAATAAAATAAAAGTTGTTCCAGAAATAGCCTATTGATGTTTTTGTCGCTAGCTTGTTCCTTGTTAGTTTAGAAGATTGAGGAAATCTTTCTAAATCCAATTTCCTACAACAAATTGGATTCATCCATTCATTTTGTCTGTTGATGTCAACTGACCAATCCAATAAACCAAACAGAACTGCACTTTCAAGGGGCATTGAGTCCATGCTAAGCCTACATCACAGCTCTTAACAGGTCCATTCATGACACGTGAACCTTCGCCTTTCCCAGCCCTCATCCCTTCCAAAATACCAGTTCTCCGCTTGTCTTCAACTGTTGTTCTGCAGATGAGGGGCCCCAGAGGCAATGAGGGCAAGCCGAGAGCTTGAGGGAACCAGCCAATCAAAGTTAAATACATTGCACATTGGACATGCCTCCCTGCCTCCCCTCAACCCCTTTCGGTGGCAAAGCTCAGGGGTAAAGGAGCTGTCCATTTTCCCATAGGCATTAAGGTAATTTATTTTTAATCCCATTGTAAGGCTGTCTTTAGCATGTGAGAATATATTTTAAGTATTCCCCATACTGTAATGGTGGATTACAGTGTTATACCAAGATGGCCATATATTTTTATTTTATTTTAAAAGAGGACAGTGGGGTCAGGTTGGCAGGTACCCATAGTGGGTGTAGGGTTAATGCTGTGGGGTTGAAATAGTAGACAAAGGCTTGCAAAACCATTGAACTATGTTATGTTCTGTGTCCACGCTGTAATAATCACGTTTTTCAAAGTGGTGCAGACCGCACCACACAAGACTATTTTGGCCTTTGGAATGCATTTCAATGTGTGGGGCAGAGCTTCTAAGGGAGCACCCTATGGCATTGAAAGGGGAGGAGTTTTTGTTTTGATAGAGTTCAAATCAACAATCCTTCTCCAGATTCACTGACTCCACCTTCTGAAAACTTAAAGGAATGCGTTTCCAAAATGACAATCCGAGTGCTGAGCCTAGCACTTGCAAACAACTCAAGAAAAGCAGAAGTGTCAAAAGTACACAGTCATTACTTAAGTAGAAGTATGTGTAAAAAATAACTCTGGTAAAAGTACTAATTCAACTTCTGTACTCAAGTAAAATAAAAAATACAGGCTCTTAAATGTATTGAAAAGTGAAAAATAGACATTTTTTAAATACATTTGTACCTGCAGTTTCAGGGAAAAAGCTAACTGAACCTTGATTAAAACCTTAATTCATAAAATTAGATTTTTCTTTTTCATTGCTTTGACACAAAATGGATTAAATGTAGGCCCTACATCTTTCATTAATTCCTTTCTCTCAGACATTGCCACAACCAAAACTATGCAGTCTGCATACAGGACAATTAGCACATTTAAATATTCTTTTAAAAATTGTTTAACTTTATTTCAAAACCTACCACTAAATACAAACATATTGCAATTACATAATATCTGAGAAACGGTATTACAAATCTGCATTAAAAATGTGTATTTAGAATTGCAATTATATACAAATTGTAGACCAACCACAGCTGCTTCCCATTGTATCCTATTGCCTGGGATGGATCAGACATCCCACAATATTATTGTGTAGGGCTGAACTTGACATACAATGTGATGTAGATGAGAAGACGTGGCTAAATGCAGAAGATAGAGTTAACTATCATTGCCACTAAATTTAGATTGCTTATAGTCACCAGATTTGCCACGAAAGTTTCTGTCTCTCATTTATAATAGCCTATCTGGTAAATCAGAATGAATAAAATTAGTCTATACTATGGAGTTGATGGTTTCGGAAATATGAGCTGACCCTTTCTTGCCTGTTTCATCTTATGTAATATATGTAAAATGCACCAATAGGCCTACCTGGGATAGTATTTTCTTCAGTTTTTGTCCAATCTATTTAGTTTGAAATCGATCTTGATGATATTGGGAAGGCACACTGTAGCCGGTTTTGAAAATGTAAAGAGTAGTCTAAAAATGTAACGAGTAAAAGTACAAAGTTGTCCTAAAAATTAATACTTTTGTAAAGTACAGATAACTGAAAAAGCTATACTTACTGTATGTAAGTATGTATTTGTGCTTAGTTACTTCCCAGCTCTGAAGAAGAGGGTAGCCATGCCTAAAAAAATAGTGAAGAACCCTAGCACAGCTAAGGTCGGACCTTGTTAGACGTATATTTAAATAAAATTGTAATGTTTACATGAACTAACTTACTCTATTCTGAGTGTTAGCTATTAGCCTACAGTTGCTTTGGTTTTAAACTCACAAGTCCCTCAACAAGCGCCTGTCACTGCTCACCTCCCTGCTACAGGCTTGCATTATTGCCTGAACCCCCAACCGCTGCGCCCGTGTAGTTTTGGCCCGTATTGTGCTTAAACCACAAACGTTCAGGTGGGTCGTAAATGTAGTATCCTGGGATTGCCATAACGGAGTGAGAAGTGTAGCCCAGCCTACTTTCAAGGTTTATGATCTGCCATCACCATGGAGACTTTCTGTTTGTTGCTGCAATATATGCATGAACCCAAGCCCATGTGTAGGCATGATCATTTCCTAGCTAAAGCGCATGTGTGCAAGTGTGTTTGTGTGTGTGTCAACATGGTGTATACTCACGCAAGCCCACCCCCCTTGCCCCTCCACGCCCAACATAACGGGAGGGGATTTATCTGCTCCCGTGTGTCTGCGGTTTTAAAAGGGAGCTCTCAGGGAAAGTAGAGCAGGCTATTAAGACCTCGCTCGGTGACCCCCACCCAGATCAAACGCTTTCTCGTGTTCTCTCTCTCTCTCTCTCTCTCTCTCTCTCTCTCTCTCTCTATTGTTTTTCTATAGGTATAGCCTCTCTCTCTATTGTTTTTCTATACGTACATTATAGCCGATCTCTCATTTCGAAGGCAAATAACGCGCAGGCTACAAAAAGCGCAACAGAGCTAATTCTTGCACAAAGACGGTAATAATGGTAAATCCTATATTCCGATGGAAGCTTTCCCTCATGGAGCAAAAAACGGGAGGCGCATTAAGAGAAGTGGGAGGGAGGAAGGGAGGACGGAGAACGGCTTTTTGTTTGGCTAAAAGTACACTGCGTGTGTGTGTGGGGAGAGAGGGGGTTGTTGAGGACAGGAGGCTGGAAATGCATTTAAGAAATATTTGCGTCAGCGGTGGTGGCATTTGTAGAAAGAGTCACTATGCCGCTTGTGTGTGTATAAAGCTGCTGTGTGGTCTATTTGCTACTCTTGAACCACTACCTCTGAGAATAAGTTGTTATACTAATATATATGCCTTGCTTAAAATAACATATGCTGTTGTTTGAACGTTTTAAACAACATCCTCCTCTCTCCAGGGCTGACTGCCCGTCTGCCTCCGTGTCTTGCTCTCTGCCATTCGCAGGCTTTGTATTTGTTACGAGTGCGTTCACACACACACAACTAGATAAATCATTTAGCTTGCTTTTTGATTTGATTTAATTTTGTCTTATAACTTTGTCTCAAGGGGGCCTCGAAGATTTAACAACTCCTTTCATTTCCAGACACAACTATAGTAGCCTATGTGGAGTGGAATAATTGTCGAGGAGGGAAGTCATTTGAAATATGAAAAACATCCACTTTCCCACGCATCGCCCGGGAGCTGCCAAGCTATTTCCGTGTCCTGCGCACAGCCACCTTCCTGTGGTCCGTGCTGGAAAGGAAGTCATAAAGACGGGAACACTTCCTGTATTGCTTCCAACCTGCTGCAGTAACGACTGCACGTGTCACACTGAGTCAGACCTGGTTGTGTGTAGAAATGTTATTACAACAATGATTCAGATGACTTCTGCCCTTGCATTAAGGCCAAGAGAGGCCTACATTTGACAGGGGATTTCAGGGGCTGTTCAACATTATGACATGTTTCTGTGGGTTGATGATGTCATCGCTGCTATTATGAGACAGGCATCCTTGCATTTGAAGGTCTGAATTGGTTAGAGGTCTAACCAATTCAGTCATAACTCAAAATCCAATTGCACACAGTGGAAACTGTATTATGTACCTGTCTGCTCAATACTGCAAATGTCTGATGAGTAATCCATTTGTGTATCTCGTCTCCTGGGATTTCCGCACACACACACACACACACAACAGAACGTAAGAGATCCTGAAGTCGCCTGCTGAGCGACGGCTCTGCGGGCAAAGGCAGCTTGAGGTCGCAGAGAGGTCAGGGAGAAGGAGCAGACGTGGTTCCAGCCCAGAGCAGGGAGTCAGGAACTCAAACAGCCACATGTTCCCACGGTGGAATGCAGAAGAGCATCTCACAGAGCAGCACACGCGATATCGAACCTTGAAGTGGGAGGGGCTACAGCGGTAGAAGACCCCATGGGTTCCATCCCACCCCAATGGCCACTTTACTACCTAATAAAGTGGCCGCTGGGTGTAAAATATAATCAATTCACCCTCTTTTTCTCTGGCTGAGGTCAAAGGTCAGTCACGCACACTTACACACACATGCAGCGGTGCAATGGCACACTGGCTAAGTGCCCAAAGCACTTGCCCACCACTTGGCAGCCGGCCACAGGGGCCCATCCCCTTTCCCCTGTCTCTCTGGGGTCAACTTGCCGTCGCCACAGCAACAAGGCCGCTCGCTGCTGCCGAACTCGTTCACCTGCTGCCACCTAGCTCGCGGAGCGCGTCCCTGTTTTCCATCTCCTTTACCTTTCTTTATTAAGGAAACGCGCAGGAGAACACCTCCCCAAAGCCCGGGTCCGCTCTGGCACCCGGACAGGATTCCAATCTCACCATTAAATCCCAGGATTTAAAGGTGAGCTACCGGTAAGAAGCTAGGCTTTGTGTAACACTAGGAGCTGTGTACAGTCGTTCTCCCTTGCCTCAGGACGTAACATTTTATGTTACGGCGAGGTTAGAGGTGTAATTATGGGCTTCAGGATATAATTAATAGCCGACTGAGCCAGTGAACTAGCAATGCTTTCCCCAATATCTTCCCCAGGAATTTCCTTTCCCACTGAACGGACCCAAGACGACAACATCACACACACATAGGGCTTCAGGACACTTGTGGGACAAGAGTAAATAAAGACTTGCGGCAGAGAGAGAAGGAGGGGGGTGCATGTTGCGGAGAGAGAGAGAGAGGTGCTTTTGACACAAGATCACTCGTCACGGGTGCTGACTATCTCCTCTTGCCACTGCGAGCAAGAGCGTGCCTGAGCAAACATTCTTCACCCAGCATTCTTCGTCCCAGTCGCGCTAGTGTTGCCCGGGAGCGACGGTGCACCCCAGGTGGGTGTCGAGTTACCAGAGTAGAGGACGATGATACTGGATCACATCCCTGGAATGTGGACCCAATTAAAATCTGACAGGGAGTTAGAGAGCTGTGGATAAGGCGCTCAGATGTGTCATGCTAATAAAGCTTATTTAATTAAACTGAATTGAGACAGCGCGGGGGTGGGGCGGGGGGAAGGGTCCGGTGTCAAGGGAGGACAGCAGTTGAGAGGAAAAAAGAGGGGGGATTACGGAGGAGGGGTGTCGTACAGCTCACAAGCATGGAGCAGTTTGTCACATTACCCGTAAGACGGGCGATTAACTACCTTTGGCCGCCTGCCAGCGTTGGGTGGAAATGATTTTATCGCTTGCGGTAAATGTCACTAATGGTTCAAAGGCTTTGCGGATAAAAATCAAACAATTATGTTATTTTCCTTACAATTATGAAACGTTGAGCTGTGGCTGGAGCCTCGATGAATGAGTTTGTTTGTGAAAGAGCAAACACACAATAATACATTTTTAGTAAATAGTAATAGTAAATGTTTACGTTTGCATGTCATACCTCTAGGTAATGTTTGTCTTGCTAACGTGTACTAACCAATATCCCAAAACCCCTATTTGTTTAATAGGCAACTTTATCCGCCTTTGAAATAAAACAAACCACAACTCATTAAGCTGTTTTAATGTTTTTACTCAGATACGTTTTTTCTCTCAAGCAAAAAAAAAGTTCAACTGTTTACATTACGGGCATATATCACAATATTCCCATTCAGCACCGTTCATGTGGGGGACAGGAAGGAAAGGCAACAAAGAGCCGTAGAACATCTCTGAACCCCTCCTGGCAGCACAATGAAGGATAACCACTGCCACATCCTCTCTTGAACCACTTTCGCCTGAGCTCCTCTTAATACGGAACTTCATTCGCGACAACGTTAACGTAAAACATTTAATCTCACGTGAACACAAGAACTTTTCATTATCCAAACTGAGTCAGTCACAGTATTCCGCTACCTTGCCCCCTCTATTTACGGGACAACGCAGTGTTGCTTCATTTCAAACTAGAAGTTCATTAGCGGGTTTCTCCGCGCTAACCTATAGGTTTTAAGTGGCAGGGTAAAAACGTCTTGAGAGCATCTTAAAATCATCCAAGTCTCTTTGTGCACTTTCTTCAAAAAATACCGTCAGCCGTTGTGGTTTGTTTGAGGCCCGTTGAGTCATTATAAAGTACCACTTCCAAAAGGCGGTTGGAAACATTACAAACAGCCTAGCACAGTGAGGTTAAAGTCCAGTCCTCTTTTATACATTTAGGAGCCATTGTAATTCAAAACCACAGAGCACAACCTGCTAGTAATAAATCCGCTTTGTTATTTTCCATAATAATATTAATAATCATCATGTGACTCGGGTTAGAACAATTGGGGAAAACACACAAACACAAAAATTAAGGATTTCGAGAGACCTTTTCCCCTTTTCCACACAAGGCATGGCATGTCCATTGTTTCCCTTTTGCAAAACAACACTGGGCAGACCCGGTGAGGTTGAATTTCCAAAACATAATAATATGTTGTGAGTCGAGGAACTAAGCGCCGCTTTTCTGTAGTGCCATCAGAAAGGGTCGCAGGAGCGTCGTCGCTCATCTGTCACAGTCTCTCTTTGTTTTGTTTTGGCACGGACAGCCTGCGACAGTGTCCTCCGTCATCGGCAACAGAAAAACAACCCAGAACCTCTCCCAATCATGACAGGCTACTTCTACCAAACCATACCGCGGACAATAGTAGACACAAAAATAGACTTAGTATTTTCTGCAAGAAACAGCCCTAATAGTGCTAGCTGCTAAGACAGAGAGAAACAGACAGACAGACGAATAAGACAGACAGGCACTTGTGTGCTAATGCATAGCAGAGTAGTAGAAGCCAAACTAAGAAAAAGAGCGTGAGGAGATAAGATATGGTATTTCCCTCTATATGCTGCATTATTACACTCAAACTAAAATGTAGGAATATATAAAACATATTCTTAAATCTACACTCAGCGATTGAATGTTCCAGAAGAGTTTGAGCCGAGGTTATTATAATAATGCTGGTTTACTTCACAAGAGAGAATTTGGACACAAATCAGTGTTTTTTTTTTTAAAAGGTTGTAACTAACACTAACCAACTTGACCTCTGAACCGCAGAGTCCAATGTTGCTAATGCTGGCCTTTGCCAAGCTAGCATTAGCTTGGCTGTTATTAGAAGACTGTATCCTCTTCTGTACGCATGGGGAGAGTGGGGTAAATTGATCCAGTGGTAAATTGACCCACCAAATGTATCTAGGGAACAGTACATATATACAGTATATTGTCAGTATATCATG
>JAODLL010003880.1:0-11475 GCA_026546735.1 Forbesichthys agassizii
CAGTTCTGAAGGCGAAAGGGGGTCAAACACAGTATTAGTATGGTGTTCCTAATAATCCTTTAGGTGAGTGTATATGTATTGTATATTTCTGAATGTATATCTGCTTTTATAACCCCGAAATATTTTAATATGTTCACTCACCATGGCCTAATCCTTGACACATATACTCAGAGGTATTGTAGTCCTATAGTTTAAAGGAATTTTATATGCATAATTCTAATAGAGTATTCATCTATATAAATAACAAAAATGATTTAGTTTTTATATTTATGCTGTTTTTGAGCTTCACGACGACGACGACATATGCAGTGAACAGCAGTTCAGAGATTCAGAGAGTCTTGTCAATGAATCGCCATCTGGTGGAAAGTTGGGTCAGGGTAAAAATCTGGACAGAGCAGGTAAGCAACTCACACCTCTGGCACAGCTTCGCTGGCATCCCTGTGGGGCAATGTTCAAAGCTTCCATTGCTGAAGCAGTGGGAGAGAGCTGTAATCCCTTATAAGGGAAATAACCCTTGAACATCGTGGTGGACACCAGTGGTCAGACTGAAGGAGGAGGCCTTTCGGAATATGTTGTCCTGGAAGACTCCAGAGGCAGTTGCAAGGTACCGATGGGCATGAAGGGTTGCAGCATCTGCCATGACAAACAATGTAGCAGGTGTGGGAGAGGTTCGGAGAAGCCATGAAGAAAGACTTTCGGTCGGTTTCTGGAAAACCGCCCGTCACCTCAGGAGGAGGAATTGGGGAACCATAAAAGCTGTGAACAGTAAGGATGGGACACTGTAGACCTCTACTGAGGAGGTAATTGGGCAGAATTGGGCGGAAGGAACAACTCCAGAATCCAACTGACATGCTCTCTATGGTAAACACAGCTGGAGGCGGATGGGGATCATCATCAATTTCGCTGGGGGAGGTCACTGAGGTAGTCAAACAACTCCAACGTCATCAGTTGGTGAAGCGGTAGGGATTATTACCTTAATAAGAGGCCATGGTCCTCAGCAGGAAACCGATGGAGTGCCTATTTCGGATAGGGAACCAGTCCTTATCCTAAGTGTTCAAGTGTACCCCAAGTGTTCAAGTACCTTGGGGTCTTGTTCTTGAGTGAGGGGACAATGGAGCGGGAGCATACTTCACGCTGATGCATCGGCTTTTTCTGTATACAAAAAAGTTATTTGAAATTAGCGATTTATAACTAAAATGTTTATGTGCATCGTTTCCCGTGATAAATATTGGTGACTTTTGGATACCTCCCCAGGGAGGTAATCCAGGCAGAGATAGGGACTTGGGTTTGCGACTTGGACTCGAGTTGCACTTAAGTCGCACACTCAGTGACTTCAGACTTGACTTGAAACCTCGAGATTTGGGACTCGTGAACAATCTGTTTTAATAAAGGAATTGTCTGACAAACTAAGTAATTTCCCTCCTTTATTATCAAGCGTGTAATGTACTTCCTTTGGGAAAATCGGGAATCTATGCTCCACCCATCTACATTACAGTTACTGTTCTTTGGATACATTGACAATTGTCAAATATGTTACTGTAATAAATAACTTAACTTAGGGTATCCATATCTTTCAAATTAATTTAATATTTTTGTAAAATAGTCAAAACATTCTTGTGAACTGTGACTGGATCAACAATGTCGATGCTGATGTAAAGTTATTAGATTAGGTTATGCCATAAGTATTAAATAAATGGTATTAACACTGAAATGTGACATGAATTGAAAGTCTAAAAGATTTCACACACATTTCACACTTATTAATTGCAATAATTATTGCACCAAAATCTATGTGAATATTCTGCAGACCATGAAGCAGAAGAAAACATAAACATTGCAGTTACTGCACTTTGTTTTGGTTGCTATTCAAACCATGTAAGGGAATGCAACAGCAGAGTGCAGTAACTACTTTTTTAAATGTTAAATCAACACAAATTATTATTTTTGCACATACATTATTTCATGGATACACATTTATCCATTATTTACTTTTAGGCTATAGTTTTTAGTATATGGGGCCGGCACTGCCCGTTCGGTGATGCGCCAAGGAACACGTGGTTCGAACGTTAAGTCAAATAAACGGAGGTCAGAAACCTGCAGATATTCAATGCATGTTTATGGCTTAGCGCCCAATAAATAGAACCACGTTCTAAACCTTGACGTTGACGCGCGTCAGACGCTGCCAGAGTTTTAGAAGTTAAGAACTACAGCTGCATCCGAATGTCCGTGGGCGGTGGCCTTCATTCTTCATTTGAAAATGGCCTATATTTGAATAAAGTGTGTTATTCATGGGAGTTGATTTCGTGAACAATGGGCGAGGTGACATATTGGGGTGTCTGGGGTCCTCCCCCATAACATTTTGAGAATCAAACACTTCCTTTTCTGTATTCTGGTTCATTCTTATGGAACAATGTGTGCCTTACCTTTTCTGCATGAACGTATGGAGTCTTTTTATTTAAAGGAAAACATTAAATATACAGGAACCCTGGCACAATTCAAAATAAATGAAAACTATTACAGTAAGGGTTATAAAACAGATTCTCTGGTAGACATAGGCCTATTTCATATTTTTCAGCATTGGCCTGATTTAACCTACTCTCCTGTCCTCTTTTCTTTTGGGGAAGTAAATATGCATGTGACATATTCATGTAATTGGTCAATTTATTCAAGTTAATGTATTAACCCCTAACTTCATGGCTCGTACTCAAAACCATCTGCATATTCAAAACATCTGTGTTTTGGGGTGACCTAGATTTAAATAGCTGATTTAAAACAATAATAGTCTACTACTTTAAATTGGGATTTTGTATGTGGGGGCTGTTTATTGTATAAAACTGGTGCATAACCATGGGTAGGATATTTGTGATTCTTTACAGAAAGGAACAAAATTACAAATTGTAGCTTTTAAATAAGAAAAACCTTTGGGTTTGAGGTAAAGCACTAGCGCGACAGTGTGCAAAAACATCTTATTGAAGAATATACAATGGGATTTAAGAGTAAGATTTTAAGAGTGCCTAGAGGTGAAGTCAGCTATTGTAGGCTACTACACTTTTTGTCAAATTCATCAAATACTCACTCTTGGCTTGCTGCCAGTTCTCTGTGCATGCTGAGAAAATAATAGTGTTTCCACACAGCACTGTCTGTCAATGGAAACAGTGTTGAGGACCGCACCAAACTAGCTTTGGCAATGCGCTTCACGTTTGTAAGGGCAAAGTTTGTGAAATAGCACCCTATGGCATTGAATGGAGAGTGGATTTTGCTTTTAGCAGAATTCAACTATAAACCATCTTTCTCCAAAATTACAGACTCCACTTTTAAACACAAAAACTCCCTGAAGTCATACTATTCTGCCAAATCAGGCCTTAATAAGCATTACAAAAGTATCCATTAGTTTCCAAATAGTGTTAGCAGAGAAGGGAAAGGTTAGTAGCTAAATGAATGCACCAGATTTAACATGAAATGTGAAAACAAATTAGATGTTGCCTTGAATAGACAAGTTTGTTTAATATGCAGTTATCTAACCACAGTTTTTGCAACAGTTGGTTAAGATGTTGTCTGATATAAGTTTTGACCAAATGGAAGTTCCTTATACTGCTTTGAAAAAGCACAAAAATATATTTCCATCAGACATACAGGCACACCTTATACTTTAATGTACAGAAGCCTACATCTTGAGAAGTTGGGTTGTATATTGTTAATTTAGCCAGTGTTATTAAATAAACCGGAACACCAAATGGAATAGCTTTTCTAATATGAAGGCAGGCAAAATTGTTACATACCCTTTTAAATAAGATAAATATGCAATCTAAAGGCAGGAAAAGCATTTTTTTTTACCAGGACAGTTCGTATATAAGCAGAGCAATGTCATAATTCTGAAGCACTGAATAGGCCATTACTGTACATAGAGTTGCCATCTGTCCCATACTATACAGTATAGTTCTGTAATAACTGTAAAGACATTACTACAATTTACATGTAGAAAGACGAAACCTATACAAATCCTGACCAAAGATATCTTTATAGTGCCTGTTCAAAAAGCAGTGATAGTTTACCGAAAAGACATCAAAAACCTGTCCAATTTATAGTGTTTGAATACTTCTATTGGCCATGTATATTAGATAATGCAATATAATGCTGCACATGGTTGGAATACAAATAAAAAAAAATGTTGTGTATACATATACATACATATACATACATTTATTGACAGCATAGCGCTTGAGATGTAGTCTTCTGCGATGTCAACAATAAGATTTTAATAAAATATAGCATGCAATTAAATATTTGGGCTATTAATATATGTATAGTACCATTGAGTAGAATACTAACACCTCCGGTAAAGCAATGCACACTAAAGACCATGTCTGAATTTGAGGCACGTCAATTTTGTTTCAGTGGTTTTAAAAACATTTTCTACTGGGAATAAATAAAAATAAATAAATAAAAACTCTGACTAAATGCATGTAGTGTGACCTTTTGGCATGTTGGAGACCACACCACCAGTTTAGCAGGCCATTCAGAGTGTGTTTCTAAGTGTTTGTGTGTGCCGGTATGGGAATCAGTGAGTGCACCAAGGCAGATTGACATAACATGCTTTATCAAACCCATCATTTCTAAAAACTACAGAAGGCATTTTAACTGAATGTGGAGGTTAAGATCAATGGGCATGGGGGCTAGCTGAAAGAAAGTGATGTCCCCATCATGTACCAGTGAAGTGCATCGAGCTGTGTCTGCAGATACTAAAGCGGCACGCTCAGATTACGATGTCCAAGACTGCATGTTGCGTAGCATGGCCTCAAAACGCTCCATGTCTGGCGCATGGGCATGAGCTAAGTGGTCCGTCAGTCGACTGTATAGGCTGAAGGACTTCAAATCCAGCCAGATGAAGCCAAATCGGTCAGCATCAAATAGCACAAACAGCCCTGGGGTGCGCTCTGGACTTGTGAACCCGTGGCCAGCAATAAGGCCTGTCCCATAGAAGCTGGAAGGAATGAGTCATCATTAGTCAGCCAATAGTTTGATAGACTTTACAACCAGTTATGTAATAACATGTTGGAAATCATAGCATGCTGACAACTAAGCGTATTAACATACAGCACTACTTATTTAACATTTACAAGAACACAAACTGCATCTTATGGATCTGGTCTTACCAGCATGTAAAGCTGCTTCTAACAACAGCAGCATTAAATCACACTTATCACAGGAACCAAATGTTATCAAGTCACAGTGTAGGGCATAGCACCATCTACATGTGGAAAACATGGAACTGACGCAATAGCACAACGCCATGTCTCTTTCCACAAAGTTCACAGTCCCACTTCATTTTTTCCATATAAATAAAATAAACAGTGGAAAGTATATTAACAGCTGTATCACCACTTGCACAACGAAGAAAAAAACAAGAAAAAAAACAAAGATTATATGGGTTATGGTTTTGCATTGAGACGTGAAAGGTATCACAAGTAGCGTAGTCCGGGAAGTAAGTAGCGAGAGCGGCTGCTAGTTGCCAGTGAAAACAACAATAAAACCCAACTGCTGCAGGGACGAGACATGCTTGTCTTGCTTGTTACAGAGGAGGAAAAGCATGTCAACGAGGGCGTTTACTCCACAGCACTGACGTTTGCTCTGGCCAGCAGCTAGACAGGGAGAGCTCAGGACCATTCCGTCCAGTGGAAACCTGAACGATGCTCTAATTCACATTCTGTAGTTGCAACCATACGTTCATGTTCAAAATTAACACTTTTATTAATGCGTTCATGTACAACAGTCTGACTGAGATAATAATGACTCACCCTAAATACAGGCCTTTCCAGTTCTGACACTTTCTAGAGGAGACTTTCGCGATATAAATGTCAACAAACATACAGTATCTCCCCACAGGCAGTAGTTTACATTTTCACTTACCACTTCTTACAGGTGCGAGGATACACTTCGTTGCGAGCCATGACTCCCGTAGGCAATACAAAAGGTTGTGTGTCGGGGTCATTACTGCTGGTGCTAGGCTCGCAGCTCTGGGAACTGGCTTTGGAGTCATCCTCCATCCCTGTAGCTCCCGTAGCAACAACACAGCCTCCCTCCGCAGCTCCCTCTATGGGACACGCAGCGGTGGTGTTTGCTTGATTTAGCTCCTCCCTCTGTACCTCCTCATGTATTCCTTGCACCAAGCGGGAGAGCTCCTCGATACTGCGCTGGCGTTCCAAGTCCGGAAGCAGCACAGGCCGACTCAGGTCCACGTCGAGAGTTAGCTGGCCAGCAGGAACATTAGGGTCTCCCTATGGGAACAAAACACATTAGCGTGAGCACTCTAAAACTGTCGTTTCCCCGCACAATCATTCACTATAATGTTGCATAGCACTACCATACAGATGGCTTTTGCATTTAGATAGCTTTACTGCTCTGCCATTAATAATGCGGTTCAATACATAACAAAAGTAAGTTATGTAATGTTAAGAAAGCGGCGATTAACAGCATTAACTATTGTATATAACTTTACATTTTCATCTTATATGCAACTATGGAATTAAACCTGCTTTGCAACTATCGCTTTTTGGAAAACAAAGACATATCTGACTATTATCCGAGATTTCCATTGAACTATGAAAAATTTAAAAGGACGGGAAACATTTGAATGTTTGTAAAAGGATATGACACTTGTCACGAGTTGAATGCGTTTCTATGCGAGGGGTGTATACTGGGGAAACAACAGTGAGAGATGGAACGTTTCTGGTTCAAGCAATGGTTCAATACATTTATCATCTCAAGGCTATTGAGTAACCGATTACGGGAGACCCTGCATTTCCTTTCTTCTTATGATGAGGAGAGGATGCGTGTTGCGGGTAGCCTACAACACAGACACATTTGCGATCATGACTGAAGTTTAAGGGAGATTCACACAAAACTGCATTTTATGCTACAGACACTACTGGCGTGTATGAACAGCTGTTACCGACTACAGAGAAGTGCCGCTAGCATTAGCTTATGTTAGCCTAGCAAATGGGATCCTTAAGCTTTCTTTAATAGCCTATATGTGCATGTTCTTAAAGCCGCCCCTTTAGACCATAACGATAAAACAAGAGCACCAAAACACAGACAATTTAACCAACTCATTTTAGAAGGCAATGAATACAATGACAGAGTACATTTTGGAACTAGAAACACAGTATAGGCACACAGGTACATTTTGCCCATTGGCAGGTTTAGGTATACAGAGATTCTTGGCGGTTCAGTGTTAAATAGGAACATTACTTTTCTCTAAGCTTGGGACATAGTGAAACAGACGTTAACTGTACTGTGTGCGGAAGCTATGTCACTATTAACACTGAATATGAAGGAGAAAGACCTACTGTGAGCTTCGTGGCTCTTGCGGCTGTCCCGTGGAAACTTAGCATAACTATCTCCAGGCCGTGGCTGCCGTAGGTCCCCTTGAACAGGCCCGGGCGCAGCAGGTCAGAGGGCAGATGTGGGGGCAGATAGATCCGTCGGTACGTCAGGCAGTTACTGTAGAAACAAAAAGATGGTTGTGTGATTCACATGATCAATGCCAGGGCTATGGGTCCATAGTGGCTGGGTTATAGTTGAACAGTTCAGTGGCTTTCATAAAATACTGCGGTGGAAAGTAGTGCAAGGCAAACATACTCATATTGGCTGGTATATATGAACTTCATGAGAATGAGTTCTTGCATGTGCTCATGAAAGATATCCTCCAGTGTTCGACCCCATTCTTCTTCCAACCATGTTCTGAATTCCTACACACGCACACACACGCACACACAGTGGAGGTCATACTCATACTTTGTTTAATTAACCAAGAAAGCAATAATTAATATTCAATTGATCATTAATATGTAGCTACGGACCTCCTGTCGGCCTCCTGGCATACGATGGTGATCTGTCTGGTTACATTTGGTTGAAAACTCATCCTTCTTCCCTGTCTAAAAGCAACACATCAAAAGGCATAATCAGAATTAGGAAAGGACCAACCTACAAACCTACACATATGAGCCACTCAACTGAACGTTAGTCACTGGAGGTGAATGTGTGTTCCTAATGCTGTAGTGTTCTGCTTTGCTGTGCAGGCATGTTTGGAAGGTCATTACTACCAAGACCCACTATGTTCGGCGGCACATCATGGCATGCACATTTTAATTTAATAATAAGTTCCAAACATGAAGATCATTTGAAGAACGCGCTCAGAATCTGCAAATGTTCTGTAAAGTATTTTTACGGATTTCACGCTCAATAAATAGAACCACACATGCAAGTGGGTGTTGCCCTATAAAAAAATTAAAAAAACATGTTCTTGACTCTGGCATCTCCTGACATGCATCAGACTATGTCAGTGGGTGTTGGCATTTAGAAATATGTTTGTGGCAAACAATGAGGTTCAAAAAACAACAACGGTTTTCAGTTCATCACGTTACAGAACAGTGTGTAACCCTAACCTGTATGTCTCCCTTGTGAGGGCCCTTGTGTCCATACATACACTCCACCATAGCCTTTTTGCTCTCCCACATGTGGATACGGAAGAGTGGCCTCCTTCTCATGGGGTCCTCCACGCGAGGGTCATGAGGAGGCAGGTACATCCAGCCAATAATGAATTGCCCATCCACCTAAAATCATTGATTGCTTATTAGGGCTGTCCCGAATACCATTTTACAGGTTTCGAATACTTAATGGTATTTGTGAATGAGTATTCGACTATTCTCTCAAAAACACCTTTAAAACACTCAACTATAATTAAGATGTATAAGAGAAGTAATATTTGATTCTTAGCCAATAAGTGTGTGTGTTGAATGAATAGCCTCACTCTCTTCATACAAACAGATACAATTGCAATCAATTGTGTTAATGGGCAGGCAATTACATTTCAACATGTTCTTAATTTTGAAGAAATTATATGGAGACAGTAGCAATTAATGGGAAAACTGCATGCATAATGTGAAAAAATTAATACTCAAATCCCAATATTTACATTGAATACAACAAACGAATACCTGAATAATCGAATATTTGGGGCCAGCCCTACTGCTTATAGAGCAAATCAATCTCAGTAATTGATCCAAGTAGCTGGTGGGTTCGCTACGTTCAAACAAATATTCATGGATTATGTTTCCCTGGATTTGTTTGTGGCAGCTGACAGGTGACATCTGTACTAAAACATATTTATCCTGTACGTAGTCAACCAGTGAAAATAAATTATTACAGTTGATTGGCAGGCAACATGGGTGATTGTATACCAGCAGGTTGCCTACTCAACTGTAATATTGTCAAAGCTTTTCCATAGCGGTTTTCAGTTTCTTGTAGAGAAAGGCAATAATACGCTGCCCTCACCCACACTAGAACGGAATACACTGAAAATGGATTTCTCCTGCTACTTACCACTACATTAAGTAGGCCACCATATGGGCCGATGTCAGGCTGCCACAGGCCCAAGATATGTCTATATGGATGGAGCACTGCAACATAAGAGCACAGTACACCCTTTTCATCAATATCTTCAGTGACATGCAGAAATTATGTAAATGATTATGTGTGATTAAAGCTGCAGAGAATAACCTGGTATGCTATATGGCAACAATTTAATTTTGTTTTTATGAGTTTGAGTACATTTGTTTAAATAAAACATTAAATCTGAAGATAGATGGAAAAGGAGAGAAAGGTTGTTCCCCATATAAAGTCTAATGCCTCGCAGTTGTACGTCGAGCTAAATCAATGTTGTTAAAGAGGTAGTGTGTAATTTTGACCTCAAGGGGGTAAAGGTGAAAGAAAGTAGGTACAATCAAGAGCTGAAGTTTCAGATACTTTAATGAGTAGCTCTCATAGACAGCATGCTGAAGTGTCATTTCAAGTGAATGCAGTCCATGCTGGTTATGAGGTCGTCATAACAGAGCCATTCATTACACACAAAAAAATAATTCCTGTGTGAATAACAGTACACACTCAGCTGATAAGAGTTTCAACATGCAACTCTACATGCTGTGGTCAGAAAATGTGAAAGTTGACACACTGTACACTACAGTACATACAATACATGTACACATCCCTATAGTTCATATGCTCATAGTCAGGGAGGAGCAGTACAAAGCGTCCAGATTTTACCAGAGGATTAACACCTGCAGCACAGTACACCACATGTAAGCAGAATAAAAACATAAAAATATGTTCAGCTGAACACAGCACAGTGTGTAATTCAGAAATATTGTGTGGCTGGTGTGGCGGAATTAGTTTGAGTGTTATGCAACTTCTGCTATTGCAAAATGACAAACCATTTCAATAATATAAATAATCTAATAAGAAGAACATATACATGAGTCTATATACAAAATGGTTGTTGCATGGATTCCACACTATGTAACAATAATACAGACTGTTTAACTCAGTAATGTTAGGATACTTACGTTTAACATATAGGTCCCGGCTTGACACACCACTATCTTCCATTTTACGCACGTCCTCCTTCGTGCCAAACTCTGTAAAACGAAAGGAAAAAAAAGAGCAATATTTGGAAAAAGTTAGCCATGTTATGGTAATATGATACGGTTTCTATGAGATTTAACTACTATATGCGCAGTGACTGGTTCTTGGTTTGGTATATACCAATACAGGAGATTTAAAAAGGAAATACGTGATAGAACCACGTCGACGCCAAAAGTAGTTTCAACACAACAGACAACCACAACAACCTGAACATGTACAACTAACATAATACATTAATATCACCTATTTACGTCGATAAACACCCAGATATATTTCGTATGTTTTTAGTGCAGTCTATAGCCTACCTTCCGTACATCGCCGTCTCCAAATTGTTTCTGTGATGAGGATTTGCCTGAATTTTTTGCAGACGAGAGCAACGTTTGGTAATGTCGTACCGGGCAGCACGGATAATATTTCTACTAACAGCTCAGGGGGTAAATCCAATAAAGATTGGGGATGTGGGGGTCCTGTGATCGTACGATCCACAAGACCTAGTCTATTGACATTCGTGCTAGCACATTTAGAAAGAGCGTCACTCGGCCCTGCGGCGGTAACAAGGCTGCCAAGGCCGCCACTGCCGATATTGGATTGTGTCTGGCCCACAATCCGCTCCTCTTCTTCCTCGTCAATATCAGAATCACTTCCCTGGTCTTCTTGGTTAGGCCTCTGTCGCCGCTTGCACCTCCGCGACTGACCGACTCCGCATAGCCTAGCACACACAGCCATCCGTATCACCAAAGTAGCATCACCACACAACAAATGACACTGCGGTCAAGCCAGCCGCCGATTTTATTTGCCTGGTAAGTGAGCCGCTGAAATTTTTAGAGTGCGCCTATATTGTAAACATTACCGTACTTGTCTAGCAAAGATCGTCCCGGAAGTTTCACAGAAGCACGTAGAAGCTTACAGATAGCAGATCGCGTTTATTCTCTCTCTCTCTCTCTCTCTCTCTCTCTCTCTCTCTCTCTCTCTCTCTCTCTCTCTCTCTCTCTCTCT
>JAODLL010003882.1:0-11475 GCA_026546735.1 Forbesichthys agassizii
CATCGCCAGAACGTCCTATGAGGTGTCGGAGAGTGAGGATTAGCACCGCACAGCTACCGGCTGGCCACCGCTACATGGGCAGGGTAAAATTTTTAGTCTGGCCCCTCACTTGAGATCAATTTGCATTGGTACACGTACACAGCGTCCGAAATGAACACCCGCCAAGCCCCAAATGCAGAGAGAGAGAGAGATTTCTATTTATTTTGGAATGTTTTACAATCATTTGCTTAACTTTGTGTATGTCATGTGATACTTGCTGCAAAAACAATGGGAACAAATAAAGGGTTGAACTTGAACACACACACACACTATTACTATTATGTTTAGCCTATTACTAAGAGTAAAGTATAAAAATTCTATCGTTGCTTACCGGGTTCAAATGTGAATGTATTCAGCCAGCCCTACTTTCTAAAGTCAGGCTAAATATGTGCAGTAGCAAAATAAAATGCTTGGCGGGTAGATTTTTTGAACTACCAGCCACCTTGGCCGGTGATTCTAAAAGTATATTTCCGCACAGTAGGCTATGTAATGTGCGCATGTAACATATCTAATTTGATGAATGTGTATGTAAACACCAGAACGTATTAGATGATATTTCCCATGTAAACAGGTAACAGGTAATTCTTCACTTTGAAGGATTTCATTCAGAATAATGAAATCCTTAAAAATAATCTATGTACATAAGCACCAAGAGAATATTCTGAATAACATGTGGCATCTAAAAAAAATGTGCATTCCAGTAAAACCTGTTTGAATAGGGGGTGTATTGCAAACCAGTTCCAGTACCATCAGTCGTCACAAAACACAGATGCTTGAGTCAGGCAGCATTCAAATGCATCAAGTGACGTTCAAAGACAATGGGTCAGTCACAGGTTCATAAGATCAATTTCAACAGCAGTGTCTCCAGTGACACACTGCTCTCAATTTCTACATGTAGTAGACACGATACAAATCACACGACAGTGCCTTGATAGAATTGATAAACACATACAGTGTGTGTGTGTGTGTGTGTGTGTGTGTGTGTATGTGTACAGTAAACTTTCAGGTTTTTGTACATAGTAGGTAGCCTATTTATAGATAACCCAGAAAATCTCCCTATTTTTTCGCAACCATCTTTATTGTCCAAAATTTAGCTGGTAACCTATGTAGATGTTGTAGTTACACGTAGCTGCAATTGTGACCCATCCGGTATCCTACTGTTTGATGAGGCAGACAGACTTTGTTTTTTTCTAGTATCTCTGTATTCTAACAAGTTAAATTAGAAATAGGTAGCTGCAGCATTTCTTACACAGTGTGTGTATATACAGTATACTTTCATGTTTTTGTACGTATTAGGTAGGCTATTTGCAAATAACCCGGAAAATCTTCCTATTTTTCATAACCTTTGAACATTTACGAGTGCGGAATCTTATTACAACAACAGGCGTAAACTGAAACTAAACTTCACGTCAATGACTCGAAACACGGCAGCTCTGATAGTGTCACTTCAGAGAAGAACAAACAAACAATTTATTACACAAGGTGGGCTTTCTACCACCGACTCATCTCATTATATATCTGCACCTCGTATGTCTAAATCTTTTCAGATGCTTCCTTCTCCCTTCCAACTTCCAAGCAAAGGATTATCGCCACACCGGGGCGCCCCAGTCCGTGTACCACTTATCATTTAAACACTTTTCTATTCATAAAATGTCAAATAAAAAAATAGAATGTGTATTTTAATTTCTTTAATTTTTTGGTCGCTTATTAATGTAAAATTAACATTTTGGATTTGTTTTTCTAATTTTACATTTGTGGGATGTTGTCTAGAAAATGGAAAATGAACATATAGAAATATGGAAAGATTTTGTTTCATAAATGTGTTTCTGCCTGCCTGAGAGGGGGCAGAGTTGCAAGTCTGATTGGCAGCTGGGAGTCGCTTGTTCTGCCCCTCTTATGTAAGCATTGAAGGATTACATCCACGGTCATGGCTTTGCTGTTGTAGATGAGTCTCGTTGATTGTTTGCCTAAATGTGCATTTAGGCGTAACCACTCGATTACGAGTGTGTTTAATATGTTAATTTCATCCCCTCTAAATCCAAAGCTTTTAGCATTTCTGGAAAGATCTCATCAATCCCCGGGGCTTTGCCACTGTGGAGATGTTTCACTACCTCAGTGACCTCCCTTAGGGAAATTGATGATGATCCCCCTATCAGCATCCAGCTCTGTCTCTATCACAGAGAGCGTGTCAGTCGATTCAAGTGTTCCTTCCACCGCACAATTACCTCCTCAGTTGAGGTCAACAGTGTCCCATCCTTACTGTATACAGCTTGGATGGTTCCCCGCTTCCCCCTCCTGAGGTGGCGGATGGTTTTACAGAAACACTTTGGTGCCGACTGAATGACTTTCTCCATGGCTTCTCCAAACTTCTCAATGACTCAATGACCTTGAGACCACAGCTGTCTGCCGCAGCTTCAGCAATGGAAGCTGTGAACATTGCCCACTCAGGTTCAATGTCCCCAACCACAGGGATGCCAGAAAAGCTCCGCCGGAGGTGTGAGTTGATCTCACTCCTCCAGACGTTCTCAGTTCACCCGCACTACCGGTTTGGGCTTACAAGGTCTGTCCAGTCTTCCCCCACCCCTTGACCCAACTCATCAGTGATCAGTTGACAGCTCTGCCCCTCTCTTCACCCGAGTGTCCAAAACATGCAGCCTCAGATCAAATGATTGACCTTCGGCCTAGGGTGCTCTGGTACCACGTACACTTATGAGCATCCTTATTTTCAAACATGGTGTTTGTTATAGACAGTCCATGACTAGCACAGAAGTCTAACAACAAACGCTCACTAAGGGTTTAGATCGGGGAGGCCATTCCTCCCAATTACTCTTTTCCAGGTATCTCCATCATTGCCCACGTGCGCATTGAAGTCTCTGAGTATGGAGTCCTCTACTGGAGCACCATACAGGACTCCATTCAGGGTCTCCAAGAAGGCCGAATACTCCGAACTGCTGTTTGGTGCATATGCACAGACAACAGTCAGAGTTTCCCCCCCACCACCACCACCCGTAGTCGCAGGGAGGTGATCCTCTCGTCTTCTGGGGTAAACTCAAACGTAGCGGCGCTCAGCCGGGGATTTGTGAATATTCCCACACCCACCCGGCGCCTCACACCCTGGGCAACTCCAGAGTAGAATAGAGTCCATCCCTTATCCAGGAGTATGGTTCCAGAACCAAGACTGTGCGTAGAGGTAAGCCTCATCAGATCTAAATGGTAGCGCTCCACCTCTTGCACAAGTTCTGGCTCCTTCCCCCACAGCGAGGTGACGTTTCATGTTTCCGGAGCCAGCTTCTGCTGCCCGGGTCTGGTCCGTCGAGGCCCGAGTTCCCGGAGAGGGAACCATCACCATGTGAATGCATAGTGATTTTTAAATTCAACTTTAAAGCTATAAAATAGATTTTATGCTGCATCTGTTTATTTACTTATATCTGGGCAATTTACAAACAATAACATTGGTTAACAGACTACATTTATAGCTATAGCGATTTTCCAACCTACTGGCCACTCAAAGTGCTCACCTCCTTGGCCAGGAAGCAACGAGATTCAAACCAGCGACTTTCCAATCACCTGTTACCCTCACTACTCACCGCCTACTCACTGCCGCAAATCGTATAGTTCCACCCTGTTCACAAATCCCCTTCTCACTAAATGCCTTCAGCCTACAGCTGTCAGTGGCTTCCTGCTGCCTCTCAACCAGCTGTACAGCTATCTTAGTCCACATGAGAATATTTCACTATATTTAACTTACAACAGATATAGGAAGTAGGAAGCTATTGAGAGAATGGCAATAATTATTGCGTTGTAGTTGACTTTATCATATTATTTACAAAATATTTTTAAAAAGGTATCGCTTTTAATAAACTCCAGCTGTCCATACCTTTAAACATTTTACACATTACTAGGGACATGTTACAGCCTTAAAGTGTATTTATATTGGTTGGCATGCATCAACATTGAATAAGGGATAAAACTCAGTATGTATTCATTTTAGGGCTGTCAGACAATGAAAATATTTAATTGTGAATAATTGTACACTTTACATAATATATTATTAACAAATCGCGTGTTTTTCAGTTCACAAATTAACCTAAATGTTTTGTTTCCAAGTGGAAAACAAGATATGCCATATTTTACAATGGATTGTACTGTATTTATTTTACATATATACAAACATTTGCAAAAGGTTTAAATTGTATTCATGTTAATTATGCTCATAATGATACAGTATGTATGGTTAACATTTTTTACTTTTTAACACAAATTAATTACACAATTTAACCATCATAATGTGAAGTACAGTTTTTACTTCTGCTGTACTTTTTAAAAGTAATGCTTCCCAAAAGATCTAGTTACAGTTAAAAGATAGACAGGTTTTGAAGTGCTGATGTTTGTTTGAATGTTCATGTGAACAAGGCATGTTGACTCCCATCCAATTAAGGAGGTTCGAGTTGATTGAAGAAAATTAAGAAAAAAAGCAGAGTAATATTACTTATTACTATTCAGTAGAAGTAGTGTGATTAAGATACATTGTTACTTTCACTAGAAAGTAATATATTACTTATTACATTACTTTTAATAATTTTATATGGGCGATTAATATGGCACGTAGGCCTATTGTATGGTAACCGTTTGAATGTGTACACATATAGCCTACAATACATATAAATAGCCTACAGTCTAATTTATTATAATATGCTTAAGATAGATTTGCATAGTTTGCCAATTTAAGGCTTTGGCTGTTTGGTGTCAGATATACCGAACCAACATTTTTGGCATGATATTAATTGCATGTTTGCCTCAAACAGGATGGAAAGATGAGGTAATACTCATCCCAAGAAATGAGAACACTGTGAGACAGCTAAAGATTACATCGATAAAGAGTTGAGTGTGTAACAGTACACAGCAGGAGGAACGCAAAGAAAGCCTATCATAGCATACTATTTTACAGGGATTCCACATTATTTGGTGGCACTCAATAATGGCAATACAACATATCTTACTGTATACACATGCAGCACAACACAGACAGATTGATGGAGGACAGTTAGCTCTCTATCTCTCTCTCGCTTGCTCCCTCCCTCCCCACGGAAGAGAGCATTCTCTCTCTCTCTCTCTCTCTCTCTCTCTCGCCTGTTCATCATTGACAGATGTACATGATGTACAATGCAGTCGCATTTTCCCGTTAGCCTACTGTTAAGCTGTAAACTGTCGCTTACAACTAACATCAGGAAGGATAATATAATAAGTAACGGCCTGAATTTGTGTTCTCAATTATATTGACATTGCATCTATTTGTATTAGGAGGCTTTTGCCGATCGTTGAATTCACTTACTGTGACCAGTAAATAGGGATGCAGCAATTAACCGCCACGGTTTTATAATCGTAAAGGTTCAGCTACACCAGGGGTAGGGAACCATGGTCCTGGAGAGCCGCAGCCCTGCATGTTTTAGATGTCTCCCTGCTCCAACACACCTGATTCTAATGAATAAGTCATTATCAGGCTTCTAACACACACACTTATAACGTTGTTCATCAGAATCAAGTGTGCTGGAGCAAGGAGACATCTAAAACATGCAGGGCTGCGGCTCTCCAGGACCAGGGTTCCCTACCCCTGAGCTACACCGAGTGTTTTCTTTCCTCACTCTCAAAATAGGGACATTTTGGTTGCACAGAGAGGACAATCAAACAAACATTGCCAGGCACAATCTGCAGATTGCAGATGGAACGAATACAAAGTTATACTTGAAAAATGTTGTGCCGGCACATGCTGTCATTATTAAGGGTAATTTCTGGGGGATGGAATCTATATTTAAGATTTTCTTGAAGTTTATCATTTTAAGAAATTAAACCAGAATCAATGTTTTAGTAGTCATGGGGATGGTCTGTGGAACACCTCGAAAATAGGGGGCACCTGCATCTCCATTAACATTCCCCCCACAGATTAGAAGCAATGTATTTTTCCAGACTGAGGAAACACTTAATGAAGTAGCAGTGAGTTGAGCATTGCTAGTTGTGAAATGAATATATAATAATCGTGAAATCGTGATGATTCTTCAGACTATAATCGTACCATCAAAATTTCTAATCGTTGCAACCCCACCAGTGACTGAATGTCAAAGGCTAAAGCGTTACACTACTCCCTTACTCACTTTAGTAGTAATATTACGTAACACGCTATATTGCATAATGCGTTATGTAATAAATAACGTGCTATTGCCAATATTGCCAAAGCTGCCCCCAAGCGGGCTGCTGTCATGTTATGGGCTTCATCATAATTTTGTTCATGCAGTGCCGAGAGAAAATAAAAAACACCAATGTAGGCTACAAAAAAGTTAGCCAAAATACAGTAGTAGCCTAACACTAGCGGGGCACACAGAAATGTTTAGTTTGTGTGACACATTGAAAAATACTTCTTTCCAGCGTTTATCTTAATCTGCTTCACCTTGTGTTCCCCATTACAGAACCAGTGCTGTGAAACACTAGGTTTATTTTCAGTGCACTGAGTGTACAGTGTGTCACTGTCTGTATGGACAGTGACACACACAAGCCTTTTGTACAGCCCTTATAATTATGTAGGTAGTCATACAGCATGGACTGTGTTCTCTCTGTTTTCTGTTTATTAAGTATTATCTCAACAGGTATGCAGTGCATATTTTTCTTTTAAAAATATTTACATTTGATATTTGCAAAACTGTATTGTTCAGCAGAAAAGGAAAACCTGTGTTAAAGATTGTGTAAAGCAAATACAGAGAACATGGGACTAGATACGTAGATGGTCAGCCAATTTGCTTTCCCCTCCCCATAACACCACAAGGATATAAAAGCATAGAGAGCGTTAGAATCAGGCCAGCATTTATCCTGCTCCAATGCCAGTTGCCTACTTAATTTACTGTCCCAACAGTCTACAGTACCATATCTAAATCACCTTACTATCCTTTAACAGCCTACAGTATGGTAGCTATGCCTTAAATGCAGAAATAAGCACACAATGTGGTTCAGTCAATGTGCATTATTAGAAAGCTACTGGTTTAGTAGCTTTTACTCCGGTGGACAAGAATGTCGCCTCCCTGCCACCCTGCTAGTCATGGACTGTATATAACAAACACCCTGATCGAACATAAGGATTCTCATAAGTATAAGTGGTACCAGAGCACCCTATGTCAAAGGTTGATGATTGATTTTGTCATCGTATCATCTGATCTGGGGCTGCATGTTTTGGACACTCAGGTGAAGAGAGGGGCAGAGCTGGCTACCGACCACCATCTGGTGGTGAGTTGGGTCAAGGGATGGGGGAAGACTCTGGACAGACCTGGCAAGTCCAAATGGATAGTGCGGGTGAACTTAGAACGTCTGGAGGAGGCCCCTGTCCATGAGATCTTCAACTCACACCTCCAGCAGAGCTTCTCTTGCATCCCTGTGGAGGTTGGGGACATAGAACCTGAGTGAGCAATGTTCAAAGCTTCCATTGCTGAAGCCGCGGCAGGGAGAGCTGTGGTCTTAAGGTCTTAGAGGCCTCAAGGGGCGGTTAACCTCGAACACCATGGTGGACACCAGTGGTCAGGCAAGCTATCCGACTGAAGAAGGAGGCCTTTCGGGATATGTTGTCCCGGAAGACTCTGGAGGCAGTTGCAAGGCACAGACGGGCCCGATGGGCTGCGCAGCGGGTGTGGGAGAGGTTTGGAGAAGCCATGGAGAAAGACTTTCAGTTGGCAAGTGTTTCTGGAAAACCGTCCGCCACCTCAGGAGGTAATTGGGTACGTACATGGATTATACCTATGCACACATATTGAGAGATATTTGTGTGTGGATTGCAAAAACACGTTTGTGTATTATACCTATCCAAAGTGTTTCTGGAAAACCATCCGCCACTTCAGGAGCGGGAAGCGGGGAACCATCCAAGCTGTGTACAGTAAGGACGGGACACTGATGACCTCAACTGAGAAAGTAATTGGTCGGTGGAAGGAACACTTTGAGGAACTCCTAAATCCGACTGACACGCTCTCTTTGGTATAGACAGAGCTGGAGGCTGATGGGGGATCATCGTCAATTTCCCTGGGGAGGTCACAGATAGTCAAACAACTACACAGTGGCAAAGCCCCGGGGATTGATTAGATCCGCCAGAAATGCTAAAAGCTTTGTATGTGGAGGGGATGTCTCGGATGACATGCCTCTTCAATATCGCGTGGATGGCTGGGACAGTGCCAAAGGAGTGGCAGACTGGGATGGTGGTTCCACCTTTTCAAAATGAGGGAGTGTGTGCCAATTACAGGGGTATCACACTACTCAGCCTCCCTGGTAAAGTCTACTCCAAAGTGCTGGAGAGAAGGGTTCAACCGACTGTCGAACCTCAGATTAAAAAGGAACAATGCGGATTCCGTCCTGGCCGTGGAAAAACGGACCAGCTCTAGACCAGACATACTCTTGTAAAGATCCTGGAGGGGGCCTGAGAGTATGTATGGATCTGGAGAAGGCGTATGACCGGGTCCCCCAGGAGATACTGTTGGAGGTGCTGTGGCAGTATGGGAGGAGGGGGTTCCTTTTAAGCGCAATCCAATCCCTGTATGCCCAAAGTGAGAGCTGTGTACGGATTCTGTGCAGTAAATCGGACTCGTTTCAGGTGGAAGTTGGTCTCCGCCAGGTCTGCGCTTCGTCACCAATCCTGTTTGTGATATTCATGGACAGGATATCAAGGCGTAGTCAATGTGGGGAAGGGTTGTGGTTCGGCAGCTTGGGGATCTCATTGCTGCTTTTTGCAGATGATGTGGTCCTGATGGCATCATCTGTCCGTGACCTCCAGCACTCACTGGATCAGTTTGCAGCCAAGTGTGAAGCGCCTGGGATGAGAATTAGCACCGTTAATCTGAGTCCATGGTTCTCAGCCAGAAACCGATGGAGTGCCTACTCCAGGTAGGGAAAGAGTCCTTGCCCCAAGTGAAGGAGTTAAAGTACCTTGGGGTCTTGTTCGCGAGTGAGGGGACATTGGAGCGGGACATTGGCCGAAGAATCGCACCGCGGTGACGAAAAGAGAGCTGAGCCGGAAGGCAAAGCTCTTGATCTACCGGGCAATTTTTGTTCTTACCCTCACCTATGTTCATGAAGGGTGGGTCATGACCGAAAGAACAAGATCACTGGTACAAACGGCCAAAACGGGTTTTCTCAGGAGGGTGGCTGGCTTCTTCCTTAGAGATAGGGTGATAAGCTCAGCTATCCGTGAGGAACTCAGAGTAGAGCCGCTACTCCTTCGTATCAAAAGGAGCCAGTTGAGGTGGTACGGGCATCTGGTAAGGATGCCCCCTGGGCGCCTCCCTTGAGGAACGTCCAGCTGGGAGGAGGCCTCTGGAAAGACCCAGGACTAGGTGGAAAGATTATATTTCCAGTCACAACCGCTACTGACCCCTACTGGTGGACATAAATATAACCTTCATTAATTGTAGGTAAATAATGTCCTAACAAAAAGACACAGTTGAGAGTTTTGTTTATTTATTTTGAGTGTGATTTTACATTTATTGTTTGTATGAAGGCTAAAAGGTGAACATTTATTCTTTTTTATTTCTAAAATTGTATAGTTTTATAGGAGATTTCATAGACTTGGCAAATGCATTTTTCAGACATTTGCAAGAACTCCGTTGTGGGTGTTTTAAGCAGTTTTTCGGAGGCTTATATAGTTCATATCGATATTGGAATTATATTGCATCGACCGAAATTTAGAAATATAATGTGATATACATTTTGGCCATATCGTCTAGGCCTATTTTCATTAATGTAAAAACGTTGTAAGATTAATACTGTAAAGTAACATATTGACATACAAGGATCCGCTTTGGTGCATCTAGGCCTAAATGTTCATGTTCAAGTTAATAGTGTCCTTGAGTTTAAACCAGCTAGTAAACGTGATTTGTTAATTTTACTCACCTTTGTAAACTGTTCTTATATATTCTATGATGTAAACTTACAGTATGTTATTATAATATTTAAATGCATTAACACATTTCCACATTTAAAAAAGCTCTTATTTATGTTATTTTTTAAATTGAAGGGGAAAAAGACCCCTTCCTGAATCCTGTCAGATCTGATGGACAACATTGACCTTGATTTGACTGATTATAGCCTAAATGAAAAGTCAGTAAATTTTCCCTCTTGAAATATGTTGTATTTCTTCTTCCAAAAAAAATGAAATCAGAACCGGGAATCGTTAAGAACCTAAGTCGATAAGCAGAATCAGAACCGGAACCAATTAAATTCAAACGGTCCCCAACCCTACCTCAATTTGGGGTGTAACGGTTCACCAAATCCACGGTTCGGTTCATATCTCAGTTTTTGATCAACAGTTTGGTTCATAGCTTTTTTAATTTTTTATTTAGTGGTGAAATCTGGGAATTTTTTCTGGCCTTAATTACATTTGTTCTGTAGAATATTCTTCTTTTTTCTATAATTTCTTCCAATAAATGGCACATTAGCACCAGCTTCTCAGCCAAACAAGAACACTGTTCTTGTTGCCACCCACACATAGGTGCCAGCACTAGGAAAACAAAGACAAAATTAGATCGGATTACGTTTGTTATTATGTCCTGCTAAGGACAGTATTCCACTATATCCTTATCATAGAAAATAGTAATTGTTTGCTGCTATATTCATGTTTAAAATAGACACCTTTGTAAAAATGAACCATTTAGAATACAAAGAACACTGTAGCTTCATTGCTACAAGTTACACAATGCAAGCAGACAAACGAACAGTTTGGAACCACATTTCCTGCGATGGCAAAACAGACAGCGCCAGTTTTGGACAGTTATAATACCTTGGCGCACATCATGGTTATTGTATTAACACACATTAGATACATAGGCTTTGTGAAAGAGCTACCCACAAGAAAGGCAACTGCTGCATCCTGCCTAACCCATCCACGAAGACACTGAGTATGTGTGTGTGCTGTGCGTCTTATCATTTATCAGTAAAATTACACACGCATTGATGTTTTTAAAGTAGGTGTGATATTATTCCACATTGTTTCGTTTGAGTCTAGAAGCGAAGGCAAAAGACTCGTTGCCATAAGCTGACATCGTAGTGACGGGGGTTTATTCATCTATGAATGGGAACACAAATGCCTTCTATAAATCGCTTTGTGTTGTGTTTTGACAACTAGAAAAAGGCTCAATGGTTCTAATATAGTGTTGAGCTAAATGTGAAATGAAAATCATAATTACAGTAGCAGGTTGGGTGTGTTTGTGTGCATGTGTGGACCGCGGTTCTGTCTTCTGGAACCGCAAAACAAAACCATGGACGTTTCTAACGTGATTTCAGTCTCAGTTTCAGAACCGTTACACCCCTAATAGTGCTGTACCAAACGATTATTTTTTTGTCGATTAATCGATTATCTCTTCGATTAATCGGATAACTACATTATTGATAATATAGAAATCCAGTCGATGCCATAGG
>JAODLL010003883.1:0-11474 GCA_026546735.1 Forbesichthys agassizii
TCTCAGCCTCTTCATCAGCACTACGTCACATAAGAGACCGTCTCTAGTCTCAGCCTCTTCATTAGCACTACGTCACACAAGAGACAGTCGCTAGAGTCTCAGCCTCTTCATCAGCACTACGTCACATAAGAGACAGTCTCTAGAGTCTCAGCCTCTTCATCAGCACTACGTCACATGAATGATTTGTGCTGAATGTCTGATGCATGGACCCGCTGTAAGAATGTCAGCACTGTCAGTAAGTGGGGTAGTAGATTTTCATTGGCTGTTAGCATTGTCACTCATAAGACTCTATTCCGGCACAACTATAGTGCAGTGCTATATTTACTCATTTAAATATTTCCATTTCTTATAAGCTGTAACTATAGCCTACTTATTTAACAGATTTACAAGACCTGCATACAGCTGTACTTGTATAATTTAGTTTCCCCAACAAATTCATCAGTTCAAGTTTAACGTCCAGTTTGGTCATTACGTAGCGGGTCGTCGTGCAAGCATGTCTATCAAAATACCTTCTGTCAAGTAGGTGGGTCTTGATGCAGTTAGCCAGCGCTGTCCCAGACTTAACGCAAGTAAGGGCTGGCTTTGCGAGGCTAGGGTGGGCCACCCTTAGCCTTGATTTATCTACACCATGATGTCATGCACCTGCACCAATCCCATCATCAGCTCATGTGCAGCATAACCACACATTATTTAATGTGCCTAAAACTATGTGGCTGTACAAGGGCTTTAAAACAGAATTTCCTACTTTCCTTTCCATCTCATCTGCACGTCATGTAAATGAATGTCTTCCAGGAGAAAGGATAATACCAAGAAGAAGTCCAGCATTTCACACTTAAAGGCAGGGCCAATCATTCTCAAGAACACAAAATGATCCCTCCGCTGTGATGCTCCACACATTAACGCATTGTGAAGCAAAGCGTAGGTCTTGGGCTTTGTTGTGAGTGGTGTTCACCACTATTTTCGAAGCGAGGGCTGTGTAGAAGTACCGGATACTTTTTTTCAGCATGTAAGCTAGCGAAATGCAAGGAAATATTTGTTGAATTGACAAAGTCAATTAGCTTACAATTAGCTTGCAATAGCTGGGTATACCTTTTAATGTAGTGATCTTTGTGACCATCTCATGGCTGCAATAGTAGCTATATGTTAGACATGGCAGTGTTTATTATTATTCCAGAACATTTGCTCTGGAGGAGACTCGCTGATCTTCATGTGCTGATATCTACTGCTGTTGTGAGCATGTTGGGATGGACACTATATCACCAGCGCATTACTGATATCTTCCAACAGGAGGAGGGCAGGTAGAGAACATCAGTTTACATTGCAGTAGGGCTGGCCCGAATACCATTTTATAGGTTTCGTATACTTGATGATTTTTCCAAACAAGTATTCGAATACTTTCTCAAAAACCCCATTTAAAAACACTCAACTATAATTAAGAATTATAACAGAAGTAATCTTTGATTCCTAGCTTTAGTGAGCACACGTGTAAACATAGAAATGCGATCAAAATGGCCACTTTGATTGACATGTAAATTGAGCCAGTCAGAGCTGTCAAATATCATATACCTCCTGTATTAGCCAATTAAAGAGTGTTAAATGAATAGCCTCACTCTCACAAACAGCCAATTGCAATCATTTGTAGGGCAGGCAATTACATTCCAACATGTGGGTTTATATGGACAGTAGGGATTAAAGGGAAAACATGCATGCATAATGTGAAAAAACAAATACTCGAATCCCAATATTTAAATCGAATACATCCCCAACGAATACCCGAATATTTGGGGCCAGCCCTACATTGCAGGCACCTTTTTCTCAGAGAGCATTGCAGTAAGTACATTTGAAGAGTTCAAATGCAAAAACCTGTAAGTCCATCTGGAAAAAAAGTAGCAATTAGCTATTTAAAACAGCAATTTGTATTAGGCTTCTATATTTAGGGTTGACTAATTTCACCTTTATTGAACTGAAAATGTAATATTTTAAACATTTAACTAATTATGAATATATTGTCAATTTAAAAACAAAACATGTCAGATGGATTTAGTTTTTTGCATCTGAAGGCTAAATACTGTAGGTCATAGGTCATCTTAAGAACCACATTTTAAGAACCCTTTTACACACACAAAGTATTTATTTTCAGTCTGTCCGTCAGGGATGTATGCAAGGCTCGTCTTTGGCCGCTTTACTTCCAAAGCAGGATTAATCAAGGAAGTATGCAAGAGTTAGAATCAAGCCTGCATAATATGTTTATGACATGAAACATGTATGTTTTCATTTATTTCCCAGAGAATGTTCTGGTCTTATGTTGACAGCTGTTTGGTTGCTCCTGTGTCGTCGTTCTGGAAGGTAAAATTCCAATTTTAATTACAGGTGTGAAGAAAGAATATGTAAGACATGTATAGTAAGAGGACTATTGTACTAAATGTAAGTCACTTTGGAAAAAGGAATCTGCTGCTAGAAATGTAAAGCAGACATCTTTCCCGGATCCTTCAGCCAAATGATTTTTCAGGAGTTCAACCAGTAGAACAGACGATGTTGGTTGAGATAAAATGGAAGCTGATGCTTTACTCAACAGAGGAGGTAGTTTACTGCCTCCAAATAATACATGTTGTGTTGTGTGTTCAGGGCCCCTGTTGGACTGTATAGAGTTTCCATGGCAGTTGCCATAACAGCCTTCCCCTTTGTGACCTGGGCATACTTCTACATCAATAAGGAGCAACGGTCAAACTGGCCCTCGCACTGTAAAACAGCGATTTAGACCATTAAGTCCTCGTGCTTGTCTTTCGACAGAGACCAAACAAATGAAGTTAAAGGAATCTGAAAGCACTTTAATAAGGAATATGCTACAGTGTTTCTGACAATTGTTCCAATACATTATTTACTCAGAACTGCTTTGGACTTGATTAAAGTACAGCTTGGTGATTGTGAATGTGGATCAATATTACAACAGACTACTGGTCAGTGAATTGTTTAGTCAATATTGTATGTATTTAGCTCAAAGGGCTACACATGCCCACATTTCACATGGAAACAAGCATACCCATTTTCCTCCCATCAGGTGAGGAAGAACACTTAGCAACTATTAGCATTAATTAGTAATACTAACAATGTATCCATGGAAACAATGTCATCTTACATTGGATGAATGAAAACAGCGCTAATAATGAATGCCGTCAATCTGGTATAGCATCAATCATTGTGAATATGAGGTATCATACTTACACAACTTAATTGTATACTGTCAGTATTGCTATCCTTATTACTATAAAGCTATAGTTAATAAACGTATTTTAGATACTATATCAAAGTCTACAATATTACATTTTAACTAATTAGGGTACATAAAGTCATCATATATGATAAATATAACGTAAAAAATAAATACATACATTACTGATGCACGCACATTACAGTGAACGTTCAGGGTGGGTGAGGTCAAACATATTTTGAATATATATTTTCCATTATGATTCCGGTACGGTAGATGGCGGTATGCGGTTATTTAGAAACTTCCTTGATATCGCAAAGAAGAGGACTGCCTCCCCCCCACCCCCCACCCCACCCCCACCAGTGTCAGCTTTAAGTCATGGCTCTGAGTCTTGGATATCCGCATGTTGGATGCCGATTATTCTATCGCAACCTCTTGCAGAAATGCAGCTATATACACAGTGTCAGACTGACCCACAGTCCTATAAGAAGAGAACTACACTTCTTTTGTGGCAGGGTAGGTCAAACCAAAACACAATTCCAACCTGCTATTCAAATGTTAGGCTGTGTGATGTTATCTGTGATCTGTTATTAGACTGGAGTCTGGACCCCTCCCATACTATATGTTTAATTAATTGTGGTGAATTACTAATCTATCCATTCTCTACTAAATGACCCTCCTGGCACAGGGACAAGCGAGTTGGTGTTTGACGTGCAGAGCAACACGATTGTTGCCATACTCAAGAGCATTCACTTCCATGCCGCCACCGCCCCCTTCTGGCGAAAAGGCGAAAAGATCAGGGGTAGGTAACAAACTGTAAAATGCTAAATAAAATATAAATAATAATTAAAAGTTGTCAGGGAAAGCATTATTCCAGCAGTATAATAGTAATTAAGAAAACATCACTGGTTCAACTTTTAATGGCACAGTTGACACACAATACAAAGTACACTCCTTTATTAGTTGTAACTTGAATGACAGACCCTACCTTTTAGAGAGAGGTCACATGATTCACGTAGACGCAGTTCCAGGAATTGCTTGGTGCGCAATTTGAACCGATAAATACATATGCATTACTGACATGTTTGGTAACTGGTAATCAATCAATACACGCTTCGATTTACAATATATTTGATATGGTGCTTATTAGCGACTAACGTCAGGGAACTGTTTTGAGGTTCCATTATCCGCCATTAGCGAGAAGAAAAAACGGTCCATTAGTGAACTGAGTTAATGCTCCACCTAACTACATGTCTCTCTTACCTCTAGCCTGTCACATGGAGATCCTTAGCAGTTACCTTTGCTCTTGGAGGCACTCTCCTCGCCGGGATGAAGTATTTAAAAAAAGAGAAGGAAGAAAGTAAGTTTTTCAACCATTTAAACTGTATACAGTAAGTAAGTGACGTGGAAAAAGTGCCAACCAACCCCTTCGTTCTGATTTAATCTATTGCTTCCAAATGTGTCACTCTGGACATTTTCCGATCTTGTGTGTTAGTGCATGCATGTGTGTGTATGTACGCACGCACGTCTGTATGTATGTATGTGAAAGAGAGAGTGACTGAGCGAGGCCCACAGAGCATTTGATTTTGTCTGAGATGCTGGTGCTTACTGACATCTAGTGGCAGAAAGTCAACCAAAGCACACAAAAGCTTCCTCTCATTCAGTGTCACTGTTTCACCAGGCTAATAACCTTACACACACGGACATAATAGGCAAGGTGTTAACAGTAATGTGCTAACAATGCTGTGTGTGGATCGCAGCGATTGAAAAGGAGAGGACAAAATCAATAGGAAGGCCGGCGCTCGGGGGACCGTTCTCTCTCGTCGACCACAACAGCAAACCCAGCAAGAGCGAGGACTTCATTGGCCGGTGGGTCCTTATCTATTTTGGCTTCACGCACTGCCCCGACATCTGCCCCGAAGAAATAGAGAAGATGATTGAAGTGGTCGATGAGCTCGGTACGAGGACACACGTATAATACTTGCAGTGCCGTTGTCACTGAACGCCAGGTGGCCGTTTAACCGAATACAGCATTCCTGCCTGTGCTTCCCAGACAAAATAAAGTCTCTTCCAAACCTGACCCCCATCCTCATCACCATCGACCCTGTCCGAGACACACCAGAGGCTATGGCTGCTTATGTGAAAGGTATACTCACTACATGACCAGACATCATCATCATCATCATCATCATCATCATCATCATCATAATAATAATAATAATAATAATAATTTAAAAGAGCACATTTCATAGCACCCAATGTCGCTTTACAAATACAATTCTCAAAACACTAAATAACAGTATATTTATACAATAAACAAATTAATAATCAATTTTTTTGTTTTGTTATAGAGACGTTATGATTATGCGTTTCTGTGATTCCTGCTCGCTACTTGAGTATGATGTGGTTGATTGCTAAATATAATTCTCATGATATATATATATATATATATATATATATATATATATCTCTATCTATCTATCTATCTATCTATCTATCTATCTATCTATCTATCTCACCATGCAACATGGTCCCAATGCACTTTACAATACAAATTAATACATATGACAATCATACAAGCAAATACAATAATACAATTAAAAGGAAACAAACACATTTGAAGGAATACAAAATATGACGCACAGTAAGGTGTTAAAGGGGATGTTCTAGGGTGTGCTGTAATGGAGTGAATACAAGTATGTTTTCACACTCGATTTTAACGTTCGGACTGAGCTTGCTTCTTTCACATTTAATGGAAGTCTATTCCAGAGATAAGGGACACGGTAGGAAAATGCTAGCGGATTTTATATGAAAATAACCAGGAGCCCTGCATCAAGAGAGCGAAGAGGGCAAGTAAATATGGTGTTATTAGCTCAGATAAGTAAGGGGGTGCAAGTCCATGCAAGGCCTTGTACGTTAAAAGAAGAACGTCAGTTCTAGCTTGCTCTGGTAACCAATGAAGGGACAGAACAGGTGTAATATGATTAAACATTCGTGTTCTTGACAGAATTCTGGCTTCATACAATTCCTCCGTTATAATGGATAAAAAGAGAGTGGAATTCATATTTATTCACGACAACAACAATATGCAGTCTTATGCAGTGAAGGATTATTCAACACGAAGGAAAATATGTTCATTGTTAGACTGCACAATGGTTCAACATACTGCATCTCTACTGTGTGTGTTTGCCTGTGCACATTCAACTCTGGAAAACAGACCACGACTTGTAATATGTATACAATGTTATTTATATTACTAATTTCTTTGACATAATAAAAAAATAAGTGTATGTATGTATACTTTTTATGACTTTTCCTTCATTGTGATCAATAGAGTTCTCCCCCAAGCTGATTGGTCTCACGGGGACACTAGCCCAGATTGAGCAGGTGTCCCGCGCATACAGGGTTTATTACAGCCAAGGGCCAAAGGACGAGGATAACGATTATATTGTGAGTGTACATCTCTGGTGCTTTTTATCTGAGGCTAGTCTTCTATTTCTTGTCCTGGGTGAAATTATTTTTTTCCTGCACGTTTTATACCCCGATTCAAGACGGTGAATGTTAGTTTTATTCATGTAATAATTTATGAATCATGAAATACCCATTGGTACTTCCTTCGGTAACCCAATATTAATTGTGGCTTAGATCTTAGAGACTTTATAATTAGTATATTTGAAAGTATGTGCAGCAAAAAAAACAACAACAAAAAATTATATAAATAAATAAATAAATAAGTGATGCCGGGCTGTTGTTGCCCCTAAACTGTGGAAAGCTCTCCCTGCTGAAACTCGCAACTCAGACACTTTAATAATTTCTAAAAGCAGACTGAAGACCGATCTGTTCAGGCTAGCTTTTCCCGTGGCTTAGCCAGGTTTTAATTTAGCTCTGGTTTTTATGTAATTAAAGCTTTTTGTTTATCTACGTTGTATCGTGACCTTGGGTATCTTGAAAGGCGCTTGGAAATGTCATTTATTATGATTATTATAATATTGATTCCTTCGGTTGGCCTTCCAGGTGGATCACACTATCATCATGTATCTCGTGGGTCCCGCTGGGGAGTTTGTGGAGTATTTTGGACAGAACAAGAGGACTGTGGAGATAACCAGCTCCATCGCGGCACACATGAGGAAGTACCAGAAGGCAAAGTGAAGGGAAAAGCCCACGTCTGTTGCACTTGCTGAACTTTTGTTCGGCCTTTGGCTCTGTAGCGTCATTATCTCCATCTTTGTCTTTCTCTAGTGTAATTTAATAATTAAAACGAATATGCCCACGTCTCCATATTTATCTCACGTCTCTTCCGTCTGTGCTCCTCTTTTTATTTAATTTTGATTATTCAGAATTCACATGGACAATATTTATTGGTTATTTCCAAAAAAAACCTCCCCTCTCTGATAAGTACAAATCACATTTTTACAATTACATTCTCTCTTTCCCTTCCCATCTATATCTCTTACTCCTGAGACATGGAAGAAAAAACTTTTATTTTTTTTACATTACATAAAAATGCATGTAAGAAATGTATCGCAAAGACCTATTTCCATTCCCTTCCAAACTCTGATATGTCGTCCCGGGCACGCCCCGAATTGACATCTCGAGAATCGGTCCCCCCTGCGACCTACGGTTCTGAATCGCTAGTTGTGGTATTCTGGATCAGGCGATGTTGGTCAATGTAAAAGCACCCCAATGGGCGAAGGCCTTTCTCAGGGATTGAAAGTTGCAAACGTCGACAAATTAACTGAGCAGCTACAGGGTGTCAATCGGAGCAACCTATTTCAATTTTAATCTCAGATAAAAGGAATTAAGTTTAGAGCAGTAGTTGGGCAGAGTCAGGTTACTGCAACCCACATTCTTGAAATACTGGTTTTAAATAAATGAACAAGACAGGTCTACAACATAGATCTAATTTTATGACTTTATAAAAGCAGTTTTAAGTCAAAGTCAAATACAAGGTGTAAAAGAGACATTACAAGTATATAAATGAGCTGCCTTGTCTATTATTAATTGATTGATCCAAAGATAAATATGCTTAATATGTAAAATCTTCATGTTCTCTGGATAGTAAAGGTTCGTGGATTCAAACATGTACAGTACAAGAATTAACAAAAGATAAAAATGCTTAAGATGTACAATCTTCATGTTTTCTGGCAAATAAAGGTTCATGGATGCCAAACATGATGTACAGTACAAGACGCATAAATACTCTCCGTGGTGTGTGCCTTTTGAGGAAAATCAGCTTCTGCACACTATCACAAGACTATGTACCATGTGAAAACTGGCATCTATAAACTGAGGTGCATTCAAATTAGCTTAAAATCAATGACCCCATCTGTAAGTGTGCAAATCTGTGCGACTTTTCACAGTTTCCCGTGGCATGGTTCACAGTGTAAGGCTTACAGTAGATGTTTAACAGCTTTTGACTGGTTTTCAGGTAACATGGCAGTTCATTATAAGTAGCAGCACTGGAACGCCACATAAAAACATAATACAATTGTACTTTTGGCTGAAAACAGATCCCTACCACATGCCAAACATTGTGGCAAGCCTTCCCAGTAGAGATGACGTTATAGCATCTAGGGGAGCAGGGAAGGCAGCTCCATATTAATGCCCCTAGTGGTGAAATGGAATGGATGTCCACCAGGCTCATACAGGGTGAACATGTGTTCACCTTTCTACAGAGTTTGGAAGTAAAAACTCTAGTCAAAAACAAGAAGGGACTATAAAACAAGAAACACTGATCAATTGTCCCTTTAACATTCTCACTGTCAGTCTAGATCTGTACTTATTGGTTAACACCATCTCTGAAGCTCTGAAGGAGTCGTCTTACAGCTGGATATAGCAGGACAACAACACACACAACAACAGCAAGAACAATAACACCAATACCAGCAACAAGACCCTCTCCTCTTCCACTGGGATTGGCACCGCCCTCTTTTCCTCCACTGGGACCAACATCACCTGAAAAGCAAGTTCATGTTCTGACTCCATGTTGAACATCACTGCTCATGTAAACACATTTAGTATGAACACACCTTTAATGCAACAACACCTGCACCCTTTAAAGTTTGGCCTTGTTTGCATGGTGGCAGTGGTGTGTGTGTGTGTGTGTGTGTGCGTGTGTGTGTGTCGCACACACACACACACACACACCGAAGGTTGATGATCGGTAAGTCCCAACGGATCTAAATGGTAGCGCTCCACCTCCCCACAAGTTCTGTCTCCTTCCCGGGCTTCCTCCGGGCAGGGTGACTCCTCTTTTTAAGTTCATAACAGGACAGTATGGGTTGATAATAATAATAATAATAATAATAATAATAAGATACATAGGTATCTTAGGCTACTTTTTTCAGTGAGATTACCAATAGTAGGCCATGCAAATAGATATGCATGCGGCATCTGTGTAAATATGAACACAACCGGCTATTTTTAGGCAGACCGTCATGACCGCAGATCAGGCCAGTCAAGGTGAAAAACTGATGATTCCATTCAGCCGCTGGTTGATTAGTGCATTACAGGCTATAAACTAAAATAAAACTCCTAGACGTAGTCTACGGACCGGCATGAGGTACAATACAATTAAATGGCGAGGCGAACCTGGAGAGCTTTGTGTTCACAAAATGCTGACTAATGGCTCTGAGTTCGCTTTAAAGGCTGAAAGGTATCAAGTGTGAAAACGAAAAGAAAAAGCGACAGCTTCATGGTCTGACATATCCATTACTCACCTGGGGGGTCTGGCTTCTTCACGTGTAGGAGAACCTTGTTGATAGGATCTCCATCTACAAGGACTCTCTTCCTGCGTCTGTCCTGGTTCCACAGTGACATTAGCATGACCTAGAAGACAAACAACACATCACAGAACCATTTTATACATGTTTGTTTATTAGACACATCCATTATACAGATTACAGATCATGTTTGTGTATGTAAAACTGCTGTTTCGACTAGTCAAAATGACGTAATAGACATCTTCAATCAAAGTTTTGACTAGGCGAAATTACGTTGCTGATATCCGTAAGCAATATCCAGTCTACTGAATAAATGTTAAAACGGCGTGCCATAATGTACACATATAGCAACAATTACCTCATCGTTATAACACACACACACACACACACAAATTATAGTAGGATATTATTAAGTGCGTCATACCGCCAGAAGTCACCAGAGCTAAAATCCAAGTTATGTAGAATAAGGTTGCAGCTAAGAAAGCCCCGTATTGCTGCATTCTGTCCAGATGTAATTTGCTTGAACTGTAGATAGATTACATTTACTTTTTAAGTATCCTGTCGTCCAAGTGTCCCATGTCGGCATGCCTGGGCATATTCCACTTCTACTGACTGAACGAGTCGGTGACGCAGCACGTTTTTTATGGCATGATATTTATAAACCAATAGGGGATTTGTTTGATTTATGGTAACTTGCTCCCTTGCCCCACCCAGAAGGACCAGTTGGGAAGTACCAACTACAGTAGTAGTACAGAGTAGCGGCGCTGTTTTCTGAATGAAATAGCTTTTCAGTGCGACGCTCTTTAACTGATCAAGTAGTGCGGTGGCGTCCACAGAAGCTACATGTTCCCAAACATTTCTGAATCTGCAGCTCAAGCTTAAGTCTGATACAACTGATAATCAGTACGTGATGCCATCACATACACGGACCTAGGCCCATGTGACAGAAGCACTTCAGTATGACGTAGCTGTAGGCCTACCAATCACTGGGCTGATGCCTGAGACTTTGATGGAGCGGATTGAGGGGGAATAAAGATAAGACTGAGTTTACGTGGTATAAAGAACAGTGAGAGCAGAGAATACATCTTATTGTTTAATAAACAGTTGAACTGGACAGTTTTGCCCTGTTTATTTGTTTGACTTTTGAATGTTGGTACAATAAAATGTAGGAAAAAAATATCTTAAATGTAGTGAACTAACTTTGCCGTGTTGCTGTAGCTTAGTTTGCTACATTTCTCTTGGGGGTAGCTTCAGAGTAGCTAATAGCTCAGCTCACTACATTTTCAATGTAGCTTGCCCAACACTGCCTAATACACACGGCTGAAACCATATGCTGCGTGCTGCCTACGCCACACGTTCTGACCAGGGTTATTCTGACTCCTGTGGTACATCTATGGACACTGTCAGTACTGCATGAGCTTGTAGCTCTGGAGGTACCACAAACTGAGAGGCAGCTAGATCCCCCAGAGGGACGTGGACGTCCGTGCGTACGTCCACGCTAGGGGAGCCCTCGAGTCGATGCTGACAAGGACGGACGGCCGAGC
>JAODLL010003885.1:0-11474 GCA_026546735.1 Forbesichthys agassizii
GGGGTCCCTTGCTGAAGCTGCTGCCCCCACGACCCGACTCCGGATAAGCGGGAGAAGATGGATGGATGGATGGATGGTGTGAAGTTATATTAATGCCCTTGGGGGCAATGTACTTTGAAATATGTGGAATATAGAAAACTATAGATAACCTAGCATCCCAGACAGTGTATTCATATGAACTGTCTGTCAAAGTCACATAATAGCAACTTTGCATGTTAAATGTTGATACTAGTGGCTCACGTATGACTTTACATTAATGGTATAACCTCTCACCTTAAAACTAAAACTAGTTTTTTAATGCATTGTCTCATTGGCCAGTACAACTTTCTCTGATATCCATCAATTAGCATATTTTCCTAACAGAACAGTGATGCTGGAGGAGGTGACATTGAGGTTCCAGTGGAGAACCAGGCATTCATGGACGATTTTTTCTCCCAGGTATTGCATTGCTTTCACCCAGGTATTGCATTTCTTTGTATTGCTGTACCTGGGTATAATTTACCACGGGTCTGTGATGTGTGCATGTGTGTGTGTGCACGTGTCTCAGATTGAAGATATCCGCATCAGCATCGACAAAATTGATGAGAGCATCACCGAAATAAAGAAACTCTACTCAACTATCCTGTCTGCCCCCACATCTGACCAGAGTAACACACACACACAAATTAAAAAGTATAATTTTCGTGTTTTTTACTGTTTTCATCATTATAGTTCAGTTTTTACCAACTTCTAGTATCTTATTTTGTTTTCAGACAGTGACAAAGCCACACAGGCTCACGCATATATACAGCAGCATATACTTTATAGCATGTCCATAAACACTAATTAATTATTACAAGATGTTAAATGCAATTATGTACAATTAAAATAAATTAAAAAATGTATCTCCGGGCTAGATGAAAATAATAACCCCACTGGAAATTAACACAGGTCTGTCTGTTTGACCCATTACATCAAAATAAAGTAAGAATACAAAAAGTATTTTTATGCAAAACCTAAGAAAGTAAAAATAAATCTGGTTAATTGTGATTATCAAGACATCATGACAATGAATGAATACCTTGAAAATCAAATGAGATCAATATTTCTATTTTTGAAACACACTGACCTCCAACTATGCATATCTGGTGTTGGCCTGTAAACAGTGTAGACCTATGTACTGTGAGCTGTATGCCACTGTCTGATAGTTATCTTTCTCCCTCAGAGACACAAGATGACCTCGAGGCTCTCACCATTGACATCAAGAAGGCCGCCAACAATGCTCGAAACAAACTCAAGGGTTAATAATGATTCATGATGTATTATGCAAATACTGTATGTATATTTAAGTAAATTTTTATTAAACCAAAGTCAATAATTTTGGGGGACACAGTGTATCTATTCATATTCATATATTTAGATACAGTATACCTCTATGCTAACTAGAATGCTTGAAGGTCTTTGACCAAGTCAACTTACAGTATAAAACACATACAACATAGTAAATAAAAAATAAATATACATATAATATTCTGTGTACAGTACAGGTAAACATACATTTATTAAAATAATAACATTTAATTAGCCAATTATTGCATTGTACTTATTAAGCATTTTATCTATGACGTAACTATTATATTTGATTAATTAATGTATGTATTTTATTATTTATCTCCCAATGCTAGACTATATAGTGTAGCATTAAATTAGTCCCACAATACACTGCACTAAAAGTAAGTCATTAAGTAACAAAGAAAGAAGAAACAGGCATCGTAAGTATCATGCAGAGAAGTGTGCTATTTCTGACTTGAATTTAAAGCTGTTTTTTGTTCATCAGGCATTGAGCGCCATCTCGAGTCAAAAACAGACGAGAGAACCTCAGCTGACCTCAGGATACGCAAGTCACAGGCAGGACAACATAAAAAGCCATAACACATACCCTACTGTATTCATTCAACTGTTTGCATGAATTCACGTAAACCAACACTTGTTTGTGTGTGGTCGCCGACTAAATCTCTCCAATGTAATGGCTGTTTCTACTGTCCATCACTCAGTATTTAGCAGATTGATCAGACAATGTTTCCCATGCCACTACTGAATAGAGTTACCTTTAATTTGTCTTCAAAAATGAATTATGTCAAATGGATGTTTTGTGTCAGAAATGCATTCACTTGATAATTTCATTGACAGCATGTGTGTATCTGTGTGTGTGTTTACCTAGCATGCCATCTTGGCCAAGAGGTTTGTAGAGGTGATGACAAAGTACAGCGAGGCGCAGGTTGACTTCAGAGGCAAGAGCAAAGGACGTATCGCCCGGCAGCTTGAGATCAGTGAGTCACAGACACTGCATCATGCTGGAAGGGTTGCCATCTGTGTAATATACCTATACAGTAGTATGCCTACAGTGTATGACTATTGTTGTCTGTGGTGACCTCTGACCCTCTCAGCGGGCAAAGCCACAACAGATGAGGAGTTGGAGGAGATGTTGGAGGGGGGAAACGCAGCTGTGTTCACGGCTGGGGTAAGCCTATCCTTGTGCACACACATGCTAACGTGCATGATCCATGCAGTAATGTGGCTAAATATAATATGACAAATGTGTGTTTAAAAAAAGATAAACTCAAATCCCTGCTACACCCCCACCCCAACCAACTTGCATGCATCCCCCACAAATGTGTGTGTACTGTTCTATGCAACTGAGTGCTAACAGTCAGGTAAACGCTTCTTTACAATCAAGACTCCATAGACTTTTGTTCCTTTATCCAGGGTTTAATGAAATTCAAGAAGGTGAAACTGTAATTATAAAGTCAGTCATCAACATCTGATGACCATACATAAACCCAATAACAAATGCATAAACAGAAAGACTAATTGTGCCCACATATGCAAAATAAGATTACAATATATATTAGAACCATTTAAGGTAATCAAAGAGTGAAGTAACAATCAATCAATTAACATGATAAAAACAATGAAACTGTAGAAAGCGTAGGGTCATCATTCAGATGTAGATAAAGTTCAACCAAAGGTACAGACTCCATTACACATACACACATTACTTCCAGTTTTAAGTCATGTGACAGGAAATGACCTCACTTTTCAGTTCAATTATTGTCCAGTAGAGGGAACCAAACAAAATATGAAGGTGCCAGAACAGTGTGTGTGCGCAAGCCTGTGTTCCATGACCACAGACTATCTCATGAATATCTCAGATATATGTACTGCTACTAGGAATTAGTTTGGTGTATATTCATGAAAAATAAAAAGTATATACAAATAGGGTAAACCAGTAATGATACGAATAAAAAAAACTCTGACACACTCTGACGAAGGCAGCAGCTGAAACACAGATGTCCTAGTCCATATATTAATTAAAGGCTTTATAAATTTGACAATATCCACACAAGTGCCTTGTGTTTTTTGAATATGTATCACCACTGGTTTACCCTTTTTGTGTTTATACTTTTCCTTATTCCTTAATATTTACTGTACTGACAAGACACCTGTGGAAATGAATATACTGTATGTGGAATACCTGAGGCACTCCTGATATTACTTACTCTTATTTTACATTTAGCATACACTGCATGCTAACAATCATCACAATAAGCTGATTTTGTTTATCATTTTAATACAGTAAGTATATTTGGAGACCATTCAGAACCAGTTATGTTGTGTGTGGTGTTCTAGATCACAGAGTCAAAGATCAACCAGCAGGCTCTGAATGAGATAGAGGCCAGACACAAAGATATCATGAGGCTGGAGAGCAGCATCAAAGAGCTCCACGACATGTTTGTCGATATCGCTATGCTGGTGGAGAACCAGGTATTATAGCACACACACAAAGGAGAATTAATTGAAAATGTCATTTTAATATACAGTATACATCAATATGTTTAAGACCTATATTTGCATGTGATGTCATGTGATTTACTTTTCACCCATGTAATGTGGAACAACATGGATGCTTTTTCTATTATATTGACTGCTCTGATAGCAAGTACATTTGTATCAAGACACAGAAGGTATATGTGACACACAATGACATTCAAGCAATGTTCACTCACACAGCTCACTCACTCCAAGCAGTTTATTTGTCTCACAGGATCCATACCAAAAGGTGCATCACCTTCCTCCATGCTTCAGTTATTCTGGCCTGCTTATGTAGGGAGACAAGTGATTAGCTAATTTCCATAACCTTCCATAACCTGCACAATGTGCTTGTGACATAAGTACAAGTATTATTCATGCAACAAAATATACAGAAACTTTGTGAAATGATTGTGGTGGGTGCAGTGTGTCACTCATAGTAATTTATTGTGTTGCTCACCTATGTGCCTAAAAATGTTTTAAAGACAACCAAATGATTCTGGTCTTTGGAAAACAAGATTTCTTTTTAATAATGCCGAGTAAAGACCAATGTATGCTGAAACCTACAGATGTAGCCAGGGCTTATTAACTCTGTATCCTGACACTATACACTGATTGGCCAAGTGTAACATCACTATATCCATATATTCTTAACTAGCAATGGTCCAAATTTAAACAAAATTCTACTCAGTTACACTGATAAATCTGCATTAAAGTCTGTTGCTACATACTACATGTATGTATGGATATCGCCAATCACAAACTCACTGTTGCACTAAACTTTACTGTGACCTTATGGGTAATGCAGTCCCTTTTCATTCTAATACATTCTCTCTCATAAACATCAATAAATCAAATGAATAAATCAAACTAATGATACTACATGAAATCATAGTATGTATTTATAGTATGTATTTACCAAAATCATTAAAAAAGTTAGAACTCACACAGCCTGACCAACTACTCTTACCTGTCTCATAACATGCATACACCCTGCTCTCTTCTAGGGTGGCATGATAGACAGGATTGAGAGCAACATGGACCAATCAGTAGGCTTTGTAGAGAGGGCGGTTGCTGACACCAAGAAAGCTGCCAAGTTCCAACAAGACGCTCGGAGGGTAAGTTAGGACCCAGGCTAGTAGGTCTTATGTTAGTGTTCTGACATACACTTGTCCACATTGTCTTAATGATGATTATCCGTATTTAGATTAGACGCTAAGGAACTGTGAGATCAACTGCCATACTCATAGGTTTCTGGTGTTACAGTACATCGTACCTGCTGTTTGTAGGAAGGCTGAAGCCTGAAATTGTAAAGGCTCAGACTTGTTACAGGGACCAAACATCTCACTTTTATGATTCCTAATGTTGTGTACATTGGATTGCTGTATATATACAGAATAGGGGGATAGAGTGATCTGCTCCTAGCAATATCATCTCCACCGATTTAATTTATATCTCTGCTGCATAATGTGCTGTGTGGTTATTTTATTCTTATTGAAACATTTTTATCTTCCATTTTCTAGAAACAAATGATGATCCTCTGTTGCTGTGTGATTCTGGCCCTCGTCCTTGGCTCTTTTCTCTATAGCTTCTTCAAGTAGTAGCCCAGGTCAGACCAATGAAGCCATTTTGCCAGTTTTTGAGTTTTGACACTAAGGAAGCAACACTAAACAAATAGACTCACCAAGTAATAACACAAATATAATTAATATAGAAAAAAATAATTTGTCAAAATATCATTTTATAAATCATCTGTGACCTGTCAGGGTCACAGGGATATGCTCAGATATTTATGCTGGGGTTTCATTTTTAAAAACATGAACATGACATGACCGCATATTGCTAAAATAGAATGTATAATAAGGCACGTCACATTTTCAGTACTTTATTTGAGAAAAACATCAAGCTGAATCAAAGAAATTCAAGCTAGCTAAAATGAACCCAAATTGGAAAAAGATATACACCTACAGGACATTCTGAAGAAATAAAATACAGGAAGTTAAGTGAGTATCTGAAAAGGTATTGACAATACTATACTATACACAATATGGGTATTGTGCAAAATTATGAATATGACTAAAAGTAAATACTCCCCTGGGAATACTCAGGCAGACTTTTTCCTTGTGTGGGAAAAGGGCAGTTTATGTGAAAATATACTGTATTGAATATATATATGTATGTTGTTATACATTATGTGTAATTGTGTATAGGTATATTTTAATTGTTCTACAGCACTTATGAGACAATATATTACAGTGAGAAAAAAAAAGCTTTAGAAACATTGTCATGGTTATAAAGTATAAGTGATAAATATCAAGTCATTATAGGACACATTATGTGTTGTATATTCTGTAAACTATAATGTTAAATATTTTTAGTAAATGGAGATAAATAATGCTTTTTCGGAGATGCATGATGTTTTTTACCACTGCAATAGTAACGTTTGCAATCATTACCTTCTTATATGCAGATGTAATACAGTAGATATTATATTGTGGTGTAGCTTCTAATTCAAAGAGAACTATATATTTTTCATCCCTGCAAAGCCATCTGCAGTTATGCACATTTTTTGTCAGGAACAATATCAAATAGCCTACTTATGCCATCACCTGAATATCAAAGGCAGTGTTAGCCTAATAGGTAAACCAACAAAACCATAGCCTACCCTACATATATCAGGTCTCTCTATCTATGTATGCATCATTGTACTGTTCCAAGACAAATTATTATGTATTTATAATGTTGGTGGCAGCTTTTGAAATTGAACTTTTATTTATATATATTTTTCTTCATATCTGAATGGGTGTAATTTCAAAGAGGTGTGTTTCTTAATGTAATGATTTTGAATTTTATTTTTTGTCAAACATATTTGTCCTGAATGTATTGTCAGCTTGGCTTTCCCAGAAACAGTTGAAATAGTTATTATGTGCATGGATGCCTATTCATTTAGAACAGTGGTAGGAATGTGTAGGCAGATATTATCAGATGTTAGTATTATCGATGTTTTTGTAGATTGCTCCCTGATTTGCAACATATACATTAAAATAAGTGTCGATGTTGTTGTTATTATTGATGTTGTTTGCACATTTTTGCAGTGTATTTTATGATGGTTGGTTGATATGGTGAAATAAATAAAATAAATATTTAGGCCTAATTTCATATATAATCACAGTAAACCCGTCATTTTGTCATGTCCGTCTCGCCGTCCACGTTTTGCAAAAACATGATGGGCAGGCGGCTTAACCAATCCCAACAGACTTGCAACATTTTTGAACGAATAAGCATTAGCTTCCTGATCTACGTATGGAGCTACAGCCACTTCCTCAATGGGGTGGTAGCTGTGAAACGTGTCTCATCTGTATCATCGGGAGTCAACTGAGTCGATAGAACGACGTACACATTTTGTACGTCAACAGTTTTTCAATAAACGGTCTGCTCAGTAATGGTGGTATGTATTACATTTAGTTAATACTTATGTCCACTTTCATTGAATAATGTTTAGCACATAATTCTCTATTTTAATTGGATACGTGTCAGAGCTATTGTTTGGGTTTAGCCACTTATTAAAGTTGTCGTATTATTTTACCCAATGGAGATAAGCAAATTTTGTCATTGTGTTTTCATTGGCAGTTTGCTAATGTATGTCGTTTTCTATTGGGTGTGCTCGTCCAATAGGTTCTTACACATATTTATCCTGAGCGTCACTGCTTTGGACGAATGGAGTGCTCAACGGCCTCGTGGTAATTGGCCAGTTCTAGGTTTGTAGGCGGAACATATTTGTGTTTTGTGACGGGGAAATGGCGGCGATTTGTAGACCACATCAAGTTTAAAAGATTGGAGAGTGGATACTACAGCCAACCATTTTGCTTTTATATTATAACGTCGTCTGATTTTTATTTTGTGTGACCTGACAATGTAACAATTTTCCTAGAATGACATGGACGTGTGTTGCGCGAAGAGAGTTTCACAGTATCGTACAGTAACAAAGCTCCAGCATTGAGGAAAGTGTTATCTTCTGTGTTATGTTTTGCATACGGTAGACTGACTACACGATCGAACCAACTTCAGGGTTTCTTAACTGGATGAAATACGTTTTTTTTTTTTTATCCATAAAAGTAGAGGTGTTCTTTGTGTGTTCCAGAAACATTGCAACATTTAGCCACTGTTTACCGTACCTTGCTCGCAAGTTTCTCAGTTAAAAAACACACACACGCCCCTTTTTGCATATCAATTAACAATATTCAGCCTTGAACAGCTCCTTCACTTTCAATAGTCTCAGTTTGGCTGGTCATTCATTATACGTTGGTTGTATTATTATGATATATGGTTACTATTCATGATGGATGACTCCCAAGCGCGACACAGTACACGGCTGGTAAGTTATTGTACGGTGCAAGATTGATGTTGATGATGTACATTCGAATTGTTTTGCTGATCCCAAACGTAACAACTTTTTTTTTTACATAAGGTAATATTATAGCCTACTTATCATGTTGGTTGGATGGTTGTAATTTTTTCTGCGCAATTCATCTTACCGCTGTTGTTCACTATTAATAATAATAATTTAATAGTATAAGTTTGGTAAAATGTGTGGGATAAGTTCCCATGCTGGTGAGTACCCACAGTGGTCAAAGGAGGCGAGTGTTGCGTTTGTGTGCTAATTATTGCGTATAGCCTACCACCTAGCATGTGGTATAACCTACCACATGCTAGGTAGTAGGTTATGCTTGGACGACATCACAACCATGTGGGTTTTGCTATGCCGCTTTGGGCAGCACCTGGATTGTTTTACACATCCAGTGTCATGGAGTGGCAGTGCATAGCTGAAATAATATTTAGTTTTTAATGCGCTGGAGTACCAGATTGGGAAAGGTTTCACTAACACCATCTAATTTCCATTTACAGCTAAGTCGACAGAATGGTGTCTGTGTTGTGTCACTCCACTCCACTCCAGAGTTTAGCAATCCTGTGATGTTGAACCAAACTGACCCCATATTTACATTCTTTTGCTCTACTTCCTCTTCTCTCTCCACTGTCTTTTTCTTTTCTTCCTTCCACCTCAGCGGGCAGGCACCCGCCGCCGTTACCATGACGACGGTATCTCTGACGAGGAGATTGACGGGAGGAGGATGTTTGACCTGGAGGAGAAGGTGCACAGTGATAGGTTCACTTCTGACAGGGTGATCCGCATGGAGGGCAAAGGTTTGTCCACACACCCACACAAACAAGCAAATGTTTTCTCTCAGCACATGCTAAAAGGTGTGTGTGTGTGTGTGTGTGTGTTTCAGACCTGACGTATGAATACATCCAGAGAGGAGGTCTCAGGGACCCTCTAATTTTTGAGAAGCCCGATGGCCTGGGAATCAAGTAGGCCTTCACCTTGCCACCCTTCCCCTGTTTAAAAGTCATCCCTCTCTCTCCCTCATGCTTCTGTTCTGCTGCTTTCATGTCAGCTGTTTTCAGCTTGTCAGGCCTTCTCTTATTAGAATTTCCATCCATCCTTCATTTTCTGCTTTTATGGATTAAGCATTGTATAATTTATGATATAAATTATTTTTGAATAAATTAATTATTATTGTGATAGAATGTGGTGTACGACCTGTCCAACTATTAATAAAAAGCGTTGTTAGTCACTTTAGAAAGTGTTTACTAAATGTGTAAATAAAATCTAAATACAAATAAGGTTTTCTGGTGTTGCAGGATGCCAGACCCAGACTTCACTGTCAATGATGTCAAGGTCTTTGTGGGTAAACAGACATTTACTATTGAGGAGTACTTCCACTTGCTGTTACAGTCTGTCTCGCCTACCTTTTGCCCTTGTCACAGAGTTTTCTGTTCTTTCCATCATGGTTCCCCTCCTCCATTCTCTGTGCTGGCTAGGCAGCAGACGTATGGTCGACGTGATGGATGTCAGCACCCAGAAGGGAACGGAGATGTCCATGGCCCAGTGGAGACGCTACTATGAGACGCCCCCCTCCCAGAGAGAGAAGCTTTACAATGTCATCAGCCTGGAATTCAGCCACACCAAGCTGGAGAACCTGGTTAGGAGACCAGCCACGGTATGTTAGCAAGGGCTCCAAAAAAAACAACTCAGTGAATGGCTTGCAGTCTTCTCTACTTCTATTTTCCTCCCCCTACAGTTGTTTTTGTTTCACACAGCTGCAAGATGGGCTATACATGTTCTCTGGGCATTAATGAATTTAACTGATCACACACATGTTGATCATCCTTGTCATAAAATAGTTAATTGCTTAATTCTTAGCGAGAACAGCTCTCACATGTTCTTGCTTTAACACATCAGTGATATGTGAGTATATTTGACTCTTTGGCCTGCAAATGAGTTCCTTCAAGATTCCACAACATGTTTGTGTGTATCATAGCCTAAGCCTACCAATGAGCACTACACATTTTACAATGTGTTTTCAGAGCCTTTTTCATGTCTATTGTATCAAGTGTTCATATATTAAGGACATCATGCTCACCAGTCCTCTCATGTACTGTAGGTGGATCTCATTGACTGGGTGGACAACATGTGGCCCCGTCACCTGAAAGAACGGCAGAGAGACTCCACCAACTCCATCACTGACATGCAGTACCCCAAGGTCCAGAAGTAAGTACATTGTCTCTCTGTCTAAAAATTCCCTCTGTAACATTACAAGTTTGGCAGACAAGGACCTTTACATAAGTATGGCTCTGCCCGACTAATGCTCTCAGATGAATATTCACTGAGATTATAGTCTAGAAACCCTGTTCACATTATGTTAAAAAATTTGTCTTCATGTATTTCTGGGCCCACTGCAACCATTTCTGCTTGTGAGCATTGGAGAGATCCTTTTTCTTTCCCATATTGCTTGAAACCTGTGGCCTGCTTAATAATGTGGAACATCCTTCTTAAGTAGTTTTCCTTTAATTGGGCTCACCTGGCAAACTAATTATCACAGGTGTCTTGACTTCAGTGATCCAATGAGCGCGGAGAAACAATAAAATCCATGAGTTTGATTTAATGTTTATAACACTTAATTCCAATTAGCATAATACTTTGGCTCATGTATAGGGGTAACACACTTCTCAGCCTCCCTGGTAAAGTCTACTCTTAGGTGCTTGAAAGAAGGGTTTGGCCAATAGTCAAACCTCGATTGAAGAACAACAATCCGGTTTCCTTCCTGGTCGTGTAACAATGGACCAGCTCTTTACTCTTTTACGATTCTGGTTCCAAATCGCTGCTTTTTTAAACGGTTCCAGTTCCTAAATGGTACCTGAACCGGTTCTTAGTCATTTGTTCATTATTATTCAAATTATTATCATTCACAGTAATTTGTTGACTGTTCCTAAACTGCCAGCGATCGTCACTCATAGTAATTTGTTGACGCTCCCTTAGCCGCCAGAGCTGGCATTTGTCATGTTTACAGTTTTACAAGGCAACATCTGTTTAACAGGACATACTGATAACAATAAGCCATGTAACTTTGTCTTTTGAGATGACTTTAGCTTTCAGAAGAACAATAGTTGGCCTATGCAAACAGATTTGCTTGCATGTTTTTTAAATTGAAGTTATTGTTATTCATCTTCCTCTGGCACTAAATAGAATGGATAACCCTGCAGACGTGATTCATCCGTAGATAGTT
>JAODLL010003886.1:0-11474 GCA_026546735.1 Forbesichthys agassizii
TGTGTGTGTGTGTGTGTGTGTGCGTGTGTGTGCGTGTGTGTGTGTGTGTGTGTGTGTGTGTGTGTGTGTGTGTGTGTATTGTAAATCTATTTTATGATAAACATATAGGAATATATGTAGGAATAGTAATATGGCCATATAACCATACCTTTTAAAGCTATTAGAGAGAACAATCCTGACATCGTAATACAAAATACAAAATAACAAGAAACTTCGTCTGATAATCTCACATCAACACATCACGCCATTTAATACCAGCCCTAACCAAGAGTACCAGCTCAACGAGATGACAAACAAACATTTACACATTGTAGAATGTAGTGCTGTAAAATACAAACCAACCACCATACATCTATGCACAGACCAATGTTTTACTCTCTGTAAGCCTAAGTAAAATACAAGCCCTATTCTCACTGTCAGCCCATTTAGAATGAAGAGAACTGGTGACAGGCTAGGACTGGTGGTGGCAAAAGGCCTGGAGAAATAGAATATAGGAATAAAATAAAACATTTAATTTTCCTGCTGACTGACAGAGCCTGAAGTACTGTAAAGTGTGCTGTGTTTAGCTTTAAGAAAAATGTGAAAAATGTTAGGCTAAGCATAAAGGTGTCATGTTTCAGTAGGTCTGTCCAGGAAAATACAGTCAGTATTAGATAGACAGAGTGAGACAGAGAGAGAGAGACAGAGAGAGAGAGAGAGAGAGAGAGAGAGAGATACACTTAGCATGGCTAAGACTAATTGTCCCCCTTCAGTCTCCCAACAACACTGTTTTCCAAACACCAATCAGAGTAAACCAAATTACTGAGCAATGTAAAGAAACATATTTGGAACATTGGAAAGAAGAAACTAAAAGCCAAAGCAGACTGCAATGTTACCTGGCCCTAAACCGAAAATATGAACTGGCAGAATAAGAATATCTCTTTACTGTCAGAGATAGAAAACAGAGGCAGACCCTGACCAAATACCAAATCCAGGCTCAGTAACCACAAACTGGCACTCGAAAAAGGAAGATATCAAAAATGATGATGTTCATGTTATGTTCTGTATACTGTCCAAATTGTATGGAACAGTTATGTAAATGTACAGGTTGTTGGACAGCCTGTATTTTAGTTTGATTCTTTGTTTGATTTGTTATGCTTTGGCAACATTGTTTTTAAACTTTCATGCCAATAAAGCAAAATGAATTGAATTGAATTGAGATACACAGAGTGAGACAGAGAGAGGGAGAGAGAGAGAGAGAGAGAGAAAGAGAGAGAGAGAGAGAGAGACACAGGCAGAGAGAGAGAGAGAGAGAGAGAGAGAGAGAGAGACAGAGAGAGAGTAGCAATGCCAACAAGTCATAGCAGATCAGCAGAAAGCCCACCCAAAGACCCTAAGGAGAGAGATAGCATGGAAAATTCAACATAGGCCTCATTATATTGGTTGCAACCGACTGACTACGTTTACAACATGGATTTGTGCTATATGGGGTGATGGAATGCTAAGAGGTTTCTGTTTAATGGACTGCATGATGATGATACGTTGAAATTTGAAATGCTTGTTTTTAGGGGTCATGGGTCATAAATCTTCAGAGCGGCTGCTCAGTTTGAATCTTTGGGCTTTCACGCAAAGCTATGTTGTTAGCCTATAACTAGTATTATTATTGTGAACCATGTCAAGCCTTAAAAAAAAAGTTAGCCATGCACACACTAACACAGGTGCTTCCTGACTCTCCCAAACACCACCGATTACTCCCTCCCCCCGCTCATCTGCCTCCCCTCTCCTCCCTATTCTCCTGCTCCTCTGCTGCTTCACGCCGGCCCGGGTGCCTCGCCCCTTGGTGCAGGAAGCCTCGGTTCCAGCGAGCATGCTCCTCTGATGATCAGAGAGGAAAGGCACAATGCCTTCAGTGTGCTAGCAAGGAGCTCCACTCGTAAAATGCACACACAAGCCGACAAACACACACAGACACGCACAAAGGGAAAGAAATAGAATGGAACATGCTTTTACTATTAGGCCCCTTTTTTTCTTTCCATATAACTTTCCCAGAAAAATCCCCCTCATCACTGTAGGTCTAATCCAGACAGACAGCAGGCTGGAGAAGTGAGACAGACAGAGTCACACACACAGACAGACACACAGACAGACACACAGACAGAGCAGCAGGGATAAAAACTGACCTCTATTCTTTCCCAGCCTATTAGACACAGAAGGATTCTCTGCAGAGTTGTGTGAAAGGTACTAGGAAATAGGTCATTTTCCTAGACTGGGAAATTTGGGAAGAGTTTATCAAATGTCCCAGGACAGCTGAATTCACTAAGTTTTTATTCCTTATAAAAATAATATCTTAAGGAACTGAATACAGGAAACTGCCTACAGATTGTCCTTCGGGACTCCAGAAATCTAACTCAACATTAGTCTCCAGGGACGAGAGACTATAATAAGGCTTTATACATTACCTACTGGACAAGACTAGTATGATATATTTATTGGTTGACATAGAACAGGGTCCAATTCTGCTTCTTTTTGCAAGGCCTCAACAGTTGGTACCATTTAGGAAAAATAGGTCACTTCCGCCTTGTGTGTGAGAATTTGTGTGCGTGTGTGTGTGTGTGTGTGTGTGTGTGTGTGTGTGTTTGTGGGTGCGTGTGTGTGTGTGCGTTCCAGACAGACTCCACTACAGTATAAGCTAAGAGGCCTCTAGTATAAACATAACAGTATTGTGTAGGGAAGCTGTTACTCTGGACAGAAACACAATCACTGCCTATAGCTTAATATATATAATCTATTGTTGATCATTTGGGTTAAAACAGAAGATATTTCCTAATTGACACACCAAAGAAAAAGAAAAAGAAATAACTGTAAACATGCAGATATTTACCAGAGCCTCATTACACCACTTGGTACCACTGATCCGCAGACTGTTTCTCAGGAAATACTGTCATGCTGTTGCATTTCGCTGTGATTCATTATAGCTATAGTCTTCATAGTTCCCTCAATAATCTTTCATGCTCCTCTTCTGAGAAACTCCCCTGACCTTTCCCATGTTTCAAATGACTGGCTGCTCACAGCAAACTGAATCACGGTCGACAGTCAGTTGATAAGCACTGTCCTGTCATGAAATAACCTTGGTTGCATTCGTTAGGTTTTGCCAAGCTGAAATTCAGTCAGGAACCCTGAGTATGTTGAACACGCGTCAGGACAGGGCCTTGGGGCTGTCTGACAACACTTCAGACTGCTTTGCTGCAGGTGTCAATGAAGACTTGTGTTGACAGATGAGTCTCAACTTTAAAATAGATTTATATGCAAGCCACTATGATACTGTGTAGTGCCTTTAAGCACTGCTTGGGGTAAAACGGCTGGTGGTTAAACGCAAATATTGGAAACAAGAACAACTATATTTTAAGGATGTACAGTGTGACCCTAGACCATTTCCTATATGAAAATTATGTTTATGTTTTTAAGTGCAATATTACTACAGTACAGTGGGTACTAATGGATAATTTTCCCAAGGTCTCTCGTGTACCCATAAAATCACAGCTGTAGTTAATAGAGGAATTAGATGTCTTTCAATTATCATGAATTGAAAATGCTATGTTTATTAATGTCTACTGTCAATGTTTTCTCATTAGCATACTCTCATTCTCATAGGCAGTGTATCAATTCCATTTGAACCATTTCAGCAAGAGTCTCATCTGCCACCTCCAACCTTAACCTATAATAGCGGAACAACATAGTGTACACGTGCAAGCCTGTTTCCAGCTGTCTTACCTTCCATATGTATCGTAGGTGAGACCAGCGGTCAGGTCAGACAAACTGACACTGGGCCTTGTTTTTACAACCTGACTTTGAATGCAATTAAATCAATTATCTATTCATATTCATTCAGTATGTGGTTATTTTACTTTAGTTTCAAATGGGCTTCAGAAAACTAGTCAAATACTGTATGTACACGCATGCACGCACACACGCACGCACGCACACACACAAACACACACACACACACACACACACACACACACACTAGGCACATTGCAGGTCAGGCTTGGCTGAGGCCCTTGCAACAGCAGCAACCACATATGACCACCATTAGGGAAATCACTGTGACACCCAGGCCAGCTCACAAGTAGGCCGTGAAGAAGCCTGGAGCTTCTGTGTGCCCCTGGAATTGAGTCATGCTCAGAGAGACAGAGAAAGATAGAGAGAGAGATGGAGGAGAGAGAGAGAGAGAGAGAGAGAGAGAGAGAGAGAGAGAGAGAGATTGAGGAGAGAAAGAAAGGGGGAGCAATAAGGGGGGAACAATTGCACAAGATAGAGAGCCAAAGAGTAGACACAGTACTTGACTGAAGAACAGTAGTAAAACAATCACTGCTTGAGAGAGAACGACAGAATCACTTGCGGCAGTACAAAAGCCAAAAGTGTGTGGGCTTAAATAGGGGAGCAGGGCCGATCACATTTTGATATTGCCCTCCCCTGCTCCTCTCTTCCTCCTGTGTTCTGTTTATCTAACATACTGTATGTTTACACAGGCTTGGTTAAACACAGACGGTCTGAATGGCTTTTGTTAATAATAAATAACATAAACAGCCAAGCCAGGGCAAGGTATGCTGGGATAGCTATTTGATAATAATAATAACCATTGTACAATGAGTGACCTGGCTCGATACACAAGAGACACATTCACCCACTATTGAGAGAGAGAGAGAGAGAGAGAGAGAGAGAGAGAGAGAGAGAGAGAGAGAGAGAGAGAGAGAGAGAGAGAGAGAGTGAGTAGAGATGGTAGTGTAGTAATGGAGTAGTCATAGCAGACCAGCGGAAAGCCCATCCGAGTCAGGGTTAGAGTGCGTATGAGCATATGATGGCTTGATCAAAAACCCTTAAAGGTATAGTCAGCAATTGCAAGCTAACTGTAAGCTGTAAATATCCACTTGTATGTCGCAAGCTTACCATTCTCTGTGCATGCTAAAAACATAATCCAGTACCTCTACACACACAGCCCTGGCTCCGTAAACAAGTAACATAAAAAAAAGCGTTGAACACCGCTCACAGCAACAATGCCACTTGGCTTTGCAATACATTACAATGTGTGGAGGTTTCTTTTGATTTGAGCTCGCAGTTAGCAAGCTTTCTCGAGAATGCCTTTAATAAAATAACAGGAAAGTACTCAGACAAGGTACTGAAGCTGGAATAAAGATAAACATAATAAATGGTTGAGAAGGACCATATTAATGAATGTTCATAGCCGGTCTGGCTCATGTATGTGTGTGCACGTGCGTGTGTGTGTGCGTGTGTGTGTGTGGGGGGGGGGGAGCACATAATATTTGTTTTGGTCTGAGATGCTGATGCGTAGTGTGGCATCTAGTGGCAGACAATATCATGCATAGTCCCTTTAAAAGATACTAAAGCACTATTTACAGCCAGAATTAGTTTTCCGTATTCTCTCTGCTATAGCCCTTTCCTGGATTCTCCTCCCTGTATTACTGCTGCAGGCTGCAGGGGCCCTTTATCTTAGAGGGGCAGTTTGCTGCTGGCCACAGATAGAGTTCTCACAGACACTGCATGGGAATGCGCTTGGGCATGTGTGTGCATGGGCTTCATCAAATTACGTTTCATATCAGTATTCTGCAGTACAACTTCTGCAGAAAGTAGTTCCTTTCAACAAGCTGAGGGAAAAAATGGTGTAGAAAAATGATAATTCCACTCAGATATTATAAATGACCATTATGCAAAGGAATACCCCTCTCCCTTCCGCCATCACACAAACCTCCATTAAAATACAGTTTTAAAGTATGTAAGATGGCACACACAAGATACAGTCTAGAGCCTACACACACCACCACTTGAACTTCAATACATTGTCCAACAAGGTAATGTGGGCTGATAGGACTTACTGTATGTCCTCACTGCTTTCTACCTTCCGGTTGTGAACCAAAAACGTCTGTCATAACAACCTGCCCCTGCGTTGACTGGTTACCATGTAGCAGGAAGGGTGAGGGGACCAAATACTCTGAAGGTGTGTGTGTGTGTGTGTGTGTGTGTGTGTGTGAGCGGATGGGGCTGTATATGTAAAAAAAAGTGAATGACAGGAACAGAAAAAGGGGAGAGATCGAGAGAGAGGGAGAAAGAGAGAGAGAAATGGGGAGATGGGAGATTCATCTGGGAGAAAGGTCTTGGTAATCAGAGAGCATGCGTGTGTGTGGGGGGGAGAAGCGATAGATTACTAGACTGCCGGAAAAAGGAAGTCAGCCGCAAGCTTGGGGGTTAAATCCCTCCCCCGTGTCCCAAAAAAAACAAAATCGGTTGCCCCTCACGCCCCCCCCCCCCCCCACCACCACCTCCCTATCTCTCTTCTCCACAGCTCACCTCTATTGCAACCTCTGATATCGTCCAATCAGCACTTTCTCTCTCTCTCTCTCTCTCACACACACACACTACCCCTCCCCCTGCTCTTCTGAGTGCTAGCGTCTAGCCTATATGTTTATAGGCTATGTTAACATGTAGTTTATCTTTAAGTTTCACTGTAACTCATTGTGGCCAGTCGATGGCACCACTGTCAAGTCCAAATGACCCAGATCTGGCATCTAAGACCACACAAAGAGCTGAATACAAGACACAATACACAGCCAATATTCTGGACAGAGAAGACAATGGACAGTCGTGAAACACGCACACGCACGCACGCACACGCACGCACAAGCACGCACACACAAATACGCATGCAGACAGTAGGCACACAGTCGTAGTACAGAAGATGAATTGCCATTCAACAGTTATCCAAGGAAATTGGCACACACACAATGAATGGAAGTTTATTCATAACTCAGCTCTCTTTCTGAAATACACACTATTCTCACTCCAATTTGGACAAGAACATCATGGACCCTTACAACCACAAACACGTAGCATATCAGCCTACATGTTCCATTGGCAAACTTTCAGTATTGAATATTTACTTGACAGTTACCACCACCAACATCATCATCATCATCATCATCATAACAAACTTCAGTGCTTGCTTTTATGACTTTATATGTTTTGGGTTGATAATGCGGGGTGAATCTGAATCCAAGTGGTCATGACGCCTCAAATTCATAGGATTATGGTGACGTCAAATGGATTACTTTTGGGGTTTGACTCCGCATTGCTCCTATTCTTGTCATGTCAGCTCAGATGTCCTTCGGATCCGAGTGCTGACGATTGCATTGCCCGAACGAGTAATAACAAATATACGTTGTTGTTTGGAGTTCATGTGGGACAATGACAGCTGGTAAAACAATTTCGTCTTGTCCCGCTAATGCAACCGTGTTTAATTTATCTATTTGTTTTTTATGAGAAAGACGAAAATACCCTACAAGCCTACTTTTGAATAAGATATAAATGTCAAACACAGTTAATCTGAGACATGCAGTCGAAACCGTTCACTCACCAGTAGGCGAAGCCCCTTGCATCTTGCACAAAGTTTCTCCACTTCTTGTTGTTCTGAACCGTCCTTTATTCGAAGAGATTGGAAACAGTACCCTGGAAAACGCTTTTATCAGGAGTGTCTCGACTTCAAAAGCCTTTTTTTCATTTGAAAAAGCATTCGCTGGCGTACTAGAAGCACTTCATTGTCCGATCTCGGAAACTACATAATTTAACCGGGTCATATTTTTTGCGAAAGTAGTACTGATCCATTAGTCCTATCTCCTCCCTCTCCCGAAAAGAAGTACAGTCTCAGAACGCTCCACCACTTGGCCACTGGAAGAAGCAGATGCGCGCTCCCTGATCCAGGCGCGGGCACATGCAGTTATGCGCTGTCCCATTCATTGAGTATGGATGCAGATAGCATTGGGATAAAGCAGGAAAAAGCTTGAGCTATCCAACATCATCAGATTTGGTAGGTTGTGGTACAGCATAACGTAGCTTTTTGTTTATCATGTTTAATGCTTCCTTAGATAAACCAATATATTTAAGAACCATGGAGACTGTCAGAAGAGCTTTAGATATACATTAAAATTATTATTGTAGCCTAGGCTGGGAGGAAGTAAAAATTAGCAATGGGACTAATACAAAGTGCATTTCTATGTCACTGCTGATCCTACAACTGACGTGAAGTTAATTTCTCTTCAGTTTCTATTCTGGAAGACTGCTGCCTTTGTGAATACTGTACAACAAGAACTGATCATGGGCAAAGTATAACTCAAGATTTACAGATAATGAGATCTCCAATCCATTGTCATTTCTATGTCTAATGTGTGAGCCACGTCAAGTCTGATCAATTCTGTTGTCTAACCTTAGTGTTGTCTAACCTTAGAGACTAATGATGAAATTCTTCCTTGAAAAATATAGTTTCTTGACAGATAAGTCGACAGGGTGACATTGGGTAGAAGGAATGTTAGCCCTCCTTACATTTCTCTCAACCTCTTTCTTTCACTGTAGGCTATCTTCTCTCCACTTCACTCTCTTTCTAACCCGTGTCAACTCAACTCACGCATCATTAAGCCCTTTTATGTGGCTGGTGTGGTAGCTGCATGCGTCTAATCGGTCTCAAATCCGCACACCGCCTGCTGGTCGGCAGACTCCTTCATTGTCTGACAGCCAGACACTGTAACACTACCTCTTTGCTGGCCACAATAGGTCATTAATAACACGTTATTACATCATTTTCAGCACAGGATTCTGCCAGTCTCACCAATTTGTAACTTGATATCGCCTTTTGCCTTTTGTGCAGAACAGAATTATTCAAAAATGTCAGTGTGGAGTTGGAATAAGGTAAAGTGATATGTGCTTGACTAATGTCTGAGTTTGGCTAGGAGCCTGGAGCCCTTGTTAGTGCCTTAGTGTGTACGGCGCTGTCTGTCAGCCAGTCTGGGCCCATGCAGGCCGGCCTTCAGAAAGCAGAGGCACAGAACAGCCCTCCAGGGATACATCCTCTGCTCCTCATATGGGGCTCACAGCTAAACAACCCCATTCATTGTGAACAGAGTGAGACAGAGATCGTTATGGTGGAAGGTACTGTGTAAGGTTAAGAAATAGTGGCGGTGGCAGACTTATGTACAATGTGTGTGTGTGTGTGTGTGTGTGTGTGTGTGTGTATTTGTGTGTGTCTGGCATGGGGGGAGGGGTGTCAACAATACAAAGAAAAGCTTGGTGTGAAAAATAGAGGTAAAGAAACAGCAAGGGGTCACATAGCAAAGAGCTGTGTGTTACAGAGAGGTGTGAAACGAGATACTTATTGTCTAACTCTAATTCTAAGATATCTTTCCACTGTAAGGATAAATACTATGACTTAGCCCATCATACCTGCCGGGCCATTTTTCATTACCATACAGTAAGCCTGTAGCGTAGTCCAATGCAAATGAAAGCACCACACTGACTGAATTGCTAAAAGTGTTGGGAACACAAACAGATTGGGTTACACAAAATATAATATGGACAGATCCATGATTCACGATATACAGTAGGGAGGACACTCCTCCCAACATTCAGAATCAGGGCTACGGATTGTCTTTATGAATCATGAGGTTGAGCTCTTACATCATTTTTCATCAGCATTTCTTTTTTATGAGTGGTATTATTACTGTTGCTCCAATGCAGCAGAACAGAAAATAAATATGTCTGAAGCAAGTATACATAAGGCAGATATACTGTGATACTGTATTGACTGGTGGCTTTTTACAGCCCACCTGACGTGTTGTCTGCTCCTTCAGGCCCTACATAGATGCAGTCCATCACATGCGGTCAGCTGATAGGCATAAAAAGGGTCTTGTCTCAGGTTTAGTAGCTACACAAAAAAGGGTACAACTCATACAGCACATAATCTGTGCAATCCATGTACCTAGTTCAAATATATAAAAGTTCGCTCCCGCTTGAATTTATACCTGTTCTATAACGTTATGCTATACATTGACATACCGCAACAAACTCAATCATCTGTGGAATGGGGACACCAAGTGGTGAATTGAAATACACCAAAGACACATCGTACTGCAGAGAACCAGTGGTGTAGGCTACTCTGTTTATGAGCCCACCTTTCAAACCTGATGTAATAACAGCGCCAGGCTCTTGAAACCTAAAATAATAAATTAAATGACGGCGTTTAAGCTTAAAAGCTAAAATTGTCCGTAACAATTCCTCTACAGTTGCTACAGTGACGTAAGACTGCAATTATTTATAGTAACCTCTATATTTCTAATTTATGTATGCCTAACATGTCCCTTCCTCATGCTAATGTAATGACATGGATAATTGCATGATAACTGGAGTAATAGTAAGTAATGTGTTGTTTCAATATATTTCCCTTCTCCAAACCTGCTGTTTGAAGTAAATAAAGTTTTGGGTCATAAAACCATAGGCCTCTTAGACAAACACATTGTAGTAAATATGTATCTACTCATTACTAATATAACATTTATAAATACTGTGTGATTCAGAGAAATAGCATGTATTCTAGTTTGGAAAGAAAAGCTTTATCAAGGTAGAAACGTCCTCCAAGCCTGACAGGAAATGCCGTGTGTAGAAAAGTTCAAAAGACATCTTTGGCTCCCTCCCATCAGTGTGTGGGCGTGTCCTACATTCGCTGCAGACAACGAGGAGGGAAACGATGAAATAAGAGAAAGACGGGAAATGGAGAAAGACAGAGCAGAGAAAGGCACTGGAAAAATGAATGGGGGAGGAGAGAGAGAGAGAGAGCTCATTTGGGGTGGAAGTATTGCATGTAATGTGATCTGTCCTGGAGTCTCTGACAGCTGGGAAGTCCCCCCCCTCCCCCCCCCCTCCCTCCCTCCCTCCCTCCTATACTCCCAGCTGGCACCACTCTGAGGAGAAACAAAGGGCTTGCATATTTGGTGAGTTAACCCTACATATGGCTGCTGTGTGCAGCTATAAATGACACCATCGGGACACCTCCAGACTTAAGTCACATTTATTGATTTTAGTCAGTATGCCTACCTTTACACAGACCATCTCTCGGATAGAAAACAAACACTTTCATAGAATTAGTTCAGCAGTAATACATCAGACTAAACGTCTCGTCTTCTTTTCTTAATTAGCCCCCCCCCCCACCCCCCACTTTTGACAAAGTTATCCTTTTGTTTTCAATTCTATGTAAAGGTCCCATAACTGAGGAACATGCAAATGACATTTAGCTGTAATCAATATGTCACTATATCATAATGCACGTTATTGATAAGAATACAGTACTGCATGACAATACAAATAAATACCAACATACAGGTGAAGTAGTTATGTTATATAAAAAGGTATGAAATTATTAACTCATTATGGATCAATACTGAAACACAATATGACAATAAAGTTTACACAGCTATGTATTCTCACAACGCCGTCACTTCCAGCAAACAGAAAACCTTTTCTTCCTTTAAAATGTAAAACAGTATTTAAATTGCACTTTTTTTCCTAATTAGCTTTTCATTTGTATGTTTTCTTTAATGCGTCAACAAACAAGCTTTGGCTATAATGGCACTATTCAAGCTTGTTGATGCAAACTGTTTTCT
>JAODLL010003887.1:0-11473 GCA_026546735.1 Forbesichthys agassizii
TATTTTTTAAATATATATACTATATATTTTTTTTTTTTTATTTTTTTTTTTTTATAGTTTTCTGCAGTGACCCCCACAGTTAAAAACATATGCCCAGTATACATTTTTCTGTATAAAATCACCTCAACAAATATATCTTTGTTTTCTTTTTCTTCTTTTCCTGTTGGTGTAGCTTCTCCAAAGTCCTCAAGGAGACGGTGAAGGACTTAGCTCCTCTTTGTCAGGTGACCTTTATCCTTTCAGAAGAAGGGAGTGGGAAAGGTGCTGCTCTCATTACAGCTGTAGCCAGACACAAGCTCAACTGAAGCATGGATCATGATATCCTTAGCAAAACAATGTTTATTATTGCAGTGCTACATGTAGTTATGGCAGTAAACAAGCACCGTAAATCCATTATTTCAACACAAACGAGATATCACTGCTATAATACCTAGATTATGTAAACTCTGATGAAAACAGTTGGATCCTAGCCTCTCTAACGTTGTACCAGAACGCCTGAATGTATTGTACAAGGGATTCTGTATTAGTATAAAGAGAGGCTCCAATCAGGTATTCTCCATTACTATATCACTCTACCATATACTACTATATTTATTAAAATTTTGTTGATTTTGTTGTTTTTGATGCTTAATTCTAGAAGACTGTTGTATTAATAAAGTACGCACACCTCCTCAAAACATGTAGTCCTGACATGACCTCTGTTTACTCTGTGACTACTGTAATATTCTACTCAAATACATGTGGGAATATATGTAGAATTAGGTATAGGTGTGTGTGCGTGTGTATTTATTTATTTCGTTTGTGTGTTTATGCAGGTGTGTTTATGTTTGTTTGTGTGTGTGTGGTGTGTATATGTGTGTGCCCATCTACAGCACATGCTGCTTATGTAAACTTGTTTTGTGCGTGCGTGCGTGCGTGCGTTCCAGCGTTAGTCAGCAGAATCATGTGGACGAAGAGGAGTAGATCTGGAATCCTGCTGCTTACTGAATGCTCTTACAATGAGCACAACTGCTTCTCTGTTCTCTATTGTTACTCCTCTGTTCATCGTGATCAGTACTTGTGATAGTCCATACGGATGGCCGGACTGTCTGTCTGTCTGTCTGTCTGTCTGTCTGTCTTATGGTCTAGCTCTTGTTTTTGCTTAAGTTGTGTGTTACGACTCATTTTTACAGACAGTAGTCCATATAGCTTGTGACTTAGATGTGTGCATGTGTGGGGATTTCATATGAACCACTTATTGTTGCATTAAAGTAGTCATGCACAAAACTGCTGACAGATAATACTATATAACATAATAAAAAATATATAATTGCAGAGAGATGCTGATGGGCAGGATATAGTTTAATGTTTAAGGTGGCCAACCGCCAACCAAATGCTCATGGGACCTGTCCCCAATGTGCCCTTCCTTTTAACACAGGAGAACGATGCTATACTGTATATGTGTCATATCAACACAGGTACACAAGAGACTGCCTGATATCCCTTGCACACGCAGATGTAAAATGTAGACACACAGATTATCTTTAGTAAAATATGAAGGGTCATTTTTGAAAACCTCCCATTTAACCTCAAATTGTTTTGTTTTTTAATAAAAAAAATTATTTTATGTCAAATAATCAATATTAAAGAGATTAAGAAAACACATTTCTAGGAAAGCTTAAAGTATAATTATTTCAAGTTAAACAGAAAGATCACATAATCTGATATTATCTACTAAAATCGCTTCTAAGGAATCAATAAAGGTGGAGAAGAATGAAGTACGGATGAAAGAAGGATAAAAAGGCTGTGTATCATGAATGAGACTAAAGGAGTACTGTGCATGTTACTGTCACTTAGTGAGGGCTCTGTCACAAACAGTAATCCTGTTTTAGTAATTACCAAATAGCTTTCAGGCAAAAACCCAACGTGTAAAAACACAACTCACAACTCAGCAGCAACACAGTTCTACTTTCACTGTAATTGTCAGTCTGACAGAGCTTCTCATTCTTTAATATTTTCTCCAACCAACTGCACAATTTTTCTTCATGTGCACCACACACGCTGTTTTATTTTAGGAGGTTTTTCTTATAGAAGAATGCTGGCATACCTTCCGATTCCCACTGATGAGATCTAGGGGTATTTAGAGTGGGAATTATTGTGCGATGTTTATGGATGTGATTATGTATTCACTTTGAGTGTGTGCGTTTCTTGGGTCTTTGTCTCCCGTGTAACAATACATGTATTGACACACACAAATATGGTCACCAAACAAAGCAAATACAGTTCAGAGTTTAGTTCATTCTGGATTCAGTTCAGAATCACAGCGTATAGACATCGTGTGAAAAGGTAAGTCTCCGCTTCAGATTGCTCATTACATTTTCAAAGGATGCAGGATTAGGTTTATACATCAAATACATAGCTCTCATTCATTAAATATTTCTATTATTCACACTTCCCAAATTCTAATGCAGCCGCTGGAGTCTTGGATGTAAACCAATGGATGCATCAATGTGTGCCACCAGTAGATTCCACAACACAAGGCTCCAAGACTCCATCACCACAGTATCCCATTTTGTGCACATGCAGTCAATGCTGGTTCATGGAAATTTTTTGTCGATGGTAAGAAACAATCCAATAATCCACTCTAATGACAGCAGACATCTAAACGCTGGGATTAGTGATTGTTTGGTCCTATTCTGGTCAGGAAGGCCAGGCTTGTGTTCACTGGTGACACTATAGGCTTCACTCTAATGCTGTCTGATGGACAGAATAAAATGACAGAGAGAGAGAACAGCTATTATGGACACAGGTAATGGATTGAAGAAGAAGACTGTGGGTATGATTTGAAAAATGAATTCATCACCCAAAAATAATAATTTTATAATGTTACTCTCATAAGGATGTTTGGTCCAAAGCAGGTTAATATTACATGGGGACATGTGAGCTCATGCCATTATGTTTCTTAAGACAGAGGCCTGTTTGAGCAATATTCAGGACAAGATTTGAGTGATTACGCTCTAATAATGAAGATATGACATGGCTAATGGTTCAGTGGGCTTTCATAATCAATACGCTTCAAAGGGTTAGTAAAGCATTCTTGAGAAAGCTTGTTGAACTCAAAATCAAAACAAAAACACATCTCCCTTCAAAGCCATAGGGTGCGCTCTCAGAAGCTCCACCACACACATTGAGAACAGATCGCGAAGGCTAGAATATTGTTGTTGTGTGCAGTATGCACCACTTTGCTTTATGCTCCTATTTACGGAGCCAGAGCTGTGTATAATGGTAAAATAGCAGACCTCACAGAGATATTTTGTGAATTTGACAAAAAGTGTGTCATCTTAAAATTGGCTTACTATAGACATTCTAAATAGTTCTAAATAGTTTTCGTAGTCTTTAAGGATGGAGATAATGCTGTGTCCCATGTACAGAAATACAGTAGGGTTAACTCTGCTTGTCACCATGAGAAACAATACAACATAATGTGTCGCATCTGACTCTGACATAACTGTCTGGTCATACATGGTCGGGAAGGAAGGCTGACTGTATTGGTGTAGACTTCACATTATAATGAATTCTGTGCCTGAGCTGGAACCTCTTCTTAACGACAAATAATAGAGGGAAAAAAGTAAATCAGTATGCTACCTTCACTTACTGTATGTGCCATTAGTTAGGGTGGGATGTGGTAGGATATAGAGAGAAAGAGCAAGAGATCAACCCTGGCCAAAAATACAGAGAAGTGGTATATGACAAGTATGCGTTTCTGTCTTTGAGTCTCTCCCTCTGTAGAACGTGCTGAACAGAGCGTCAACCACTGATGACTTACTTTTCAACACGACGTAAAACATAGGAGGGCCCTCCCTCTATGTACGTAACTGTCTTTCCTCATCTCTGCCTTCTTTTTTCCAAAGACCGACCTCTCTGTACACCTCTGGTGCATACGCGTGAGCGCGCGAGGACGCGCGCACACACACACACACACACACACACACACACCTTTATGCCCCCCAAGGCATCGGCGCAAAACGCACTGTAGCCAATCCCTGTCGAGAGGGTGTGTCACTTATCCAAAGTCAATCTCGTCACTGACCAATCAAAGCGCAGGTAGAGGACTCAATTTCTCCCCCAATTTCTCCTCCCTCTCTCTGCTGGCTCGCAGTTAAGCTGACTGACTGTCTCACCCACACTTCCTGACTGCACAGAAAAGTAGAGAGAGAGAGAGAGAGAGAGAGAGAGAGAGAGAGAGAGAGAGAGAGAGAGAGAGAGAGAGAGAGAGAGAGAGAGAGGAGTGTGTAAGCGGTAGCAGTGTGCTAGTTAGTCTTTGACACACATGCGGAGTTTATTTCAGTCCACACTAAGGAGGCATATTCATACATTTTACAGAGAAAGGTTGTACATGAGAAAGTAACTTGATTTATTTATTCTTACTTGCTCGTTCTCCATCGGAGTTTCTGAGAGCGCGCCCGCGCGTCAGTGTGTGAGGTAAAGAAGATTAAGATGATTGCGGCCCAGCTATTAGCTTATTACTTCACCGAACTAAAGGATGACCAAGTTAAAAAGGTGAGTTATTATCTCTATAGCTCGTTATCTTACACTGTTTTACTGTGTGTGTATGTGTGTGTGTGTGTGTGTGTGTGTGAAACAGATTAGGTAAGGAGTGAGGCTGAGTAGAGGACAGAATAGAGACGGTGCTGTCGATGTCACTGAGTTTATTGTGGTTGCCATCACTATAAATGAGCATTACATGTTTGGAGAGAGGAAAGTCCTTTGAAGGGGGTAATTTGGAGGGGCTTGTACCCTAAGATCAGTGAAGTTAGCTGAAATAGTTAGCAGAGAGTTAATAGACAAAGATGGAATAAGAAGCATGTCTTTCTGAGTGTGTTTAATAGCACATTACACATTTCCCATTGCTTGTACCTTAGTAGGCTAGAGAGGAAGAAGAAGCACTATATGCCTTGAGCAACATGCATTTCACAACTAACTTGGCCAGGGCCAAACCCCCAGCCTAGAGTCAAGGGCCACTGAAGGACATTTTATATAAATGTGACAGACTCGATTTCCAACAGAAATAAATATTTGCGTTGCCTATCTTTTGGAAGGGTTTATTATCTAAAATAATACTGTTATTAAGTGTATTGTTTTATTTTATTTTCTGATTGTCAGATCCTCGGTGAAGCTGTAGCATTCAAGTTATTTAAAAGGAAAATCAGTGAGACGAGGGCCCTTTAAGGTCTCTTACTGATGATGTCACAGTAAAGCACCACAAGCAAAGCTGGAAGTGAGAACAGTATACTGTACTCACATTTATTACATGAGGCAGACAGACATACAGTATATCTCACTGGTTAACAATAATACAAGAAGCACAATCATCTCTCCATCCCATCTCACTTTCATTCAACTTTTATTGCGTCCCTCCTCCTTAATGTTTCAACGCTTGCTATTTTAGTAATCCTAAAATAGAAACATGCTCTGAAACATGTGACCACAGGAAGAGAAGGCAACACATACATGCTATACAGTATGGTGACTGGTGAACTGCTCGGCAGTCATTTGACTGCCTAGACAACAGCATTTGAATGTTGTTATAACAACACACACGGTGAACATCCAGCAATCAGACTTGATTTCTGTTTAGAATATTTAGAAGTCTATATAGCCACAATATCCTGAGAACCAGACACATCTGAGAACCAATGTTTCATTTGCTCTGGCAAATCATACGCATTTGACCTTTCTGAAATATATTACAGTATAATGATATTAATATCATTTAAGAAGACTTATTCTACATTAGTATCTAAGTTGTACAAAGTAAATAGTCTCTTGTGTGTATTCAGTAAATAAGCCTACATCGAATTTGCGTCAGCCATTGTCTGCTTCACACTCTGCACCGCAGTGTCCTTGACTTGAGGGTGTGTGTGTTTGATAAGACAGTTGGTCCAGTGTGTCCGGTGTGTGTGTGTGTTCTGTTTCAATAGTATATTAAACATAGGTTTATAGTTACAGTGTAGCGTGTGTGTGTGTGTGTGTCTGTGTTCTGTTTCAATAGTATATTAAACATAGGTTTATAGTTACAGTGTAGCGTGTGTGTGCGTGTGTGTGTGTTCTGTTTCAATAGTATATTAAACATAGGTTTGTGTGTGCTTGTCTGGTGGCTTATAGTTTAGGTGAGAGGACAACATAAAGCACAGTATTTTTCCACATGACTCAAGTTAGATAGAGGCACACACACACACACACCATGGACACAGCGGAGTCCTGTTTCACTGCTTCCGTGATCTGCCTCTGTGACGCTAGGCAAGACCATTGTTGTGCACTGCAGTGAGAACTGAAGGAGGGAGAGAAAGCAGAGGAAACACTGGGACGGACGAGAGTAGAGAAAGTGGAAGGCAGATTGGGGTGAGGTGTGGTAAACAGACAACGTGCAAAGAAACATGTAACGATCTTACATCACCAGGGAATGCGACATTGTAGAGAATTCTTGTAGAGCAACTCTGCTTTACTACCATGTCAGCAATATATATATATATATATATATATATATATATATATATATATATATATATGTGTGTGTCTCTGGGTTTCATGGTCTGCAGGTGGTCCTTCCTGCTGCTAATGTACTAAGTCACAACATAGTGAGATGCTAATGTGTTTCTTTTGTTGGTTCAATGTATAGGGTTTAATTGTAGCTGGTTTGATAGGAGGCTCTTATCTAGCTAGACAAGAATGTGCTTCTAATATACACAATTAAGATACCAACCTACCTCATCTTTCCAGTAAATAAGACAGCCCAGTAACTGAGTTATTAAGAACACATCATTTTATATTACAATGTTATAATTTAGTATACACTGTAACTTTGTATTTATATTGATTTATTGTGTGTGTGTATATATATATATACTGTATAAACTACATTTTGAAACTGCATCATGGTAAAAAAGGTTATTTCCTTGAGTTTAAAGTGAAGTCATGTTATATAAAGTAAGCCTAAAGGTTAAATGTGGTTTCACACTAACGTAAGTACTGTGGGAAGTACTGTGAGTTTTTATTTTGTAATACAAATGTTTGTAACTGAAAAAGTACCTAGGAGATATCCTTGTAGTTCACTGTTTATAAGTCATCTCTCACTTTTGTCCTGTATTGTGACTTGGGTCATACAGTTTTCACAAATAACAAGAAATTATCCCTTAATATATAGATTAGGTTTATCAACAGGGTCATTCAACTAGAATCATGTTATGTCTAGAAAATGCATAGCATGTATCCATATCTGTGGGACTGTTCAGGTTCTATCAACAGGATATAGCTCATCTACATTCTTTCATTGTTGCACATTTTATGACTGGGCTAAATGTTTGTGAATGGTAACTCAACATGTATCACACAAATGGAAGTCTGTTTTGTCTTGGAAAACAAAACATGTAACAGACGAACGAGACAGTGTATAAGATCACATATACTGAGGTGTCACAAACCTAAATGCCTTTCCAGTAAAACCAGTTGTAAATCATATGTTAGTGGTATAGACCAGGCCATGGTTTGTTTGCTCCCAAGCTGTTAGTGCTTTCAGTAGGATTACAGTACTAGTATATTTAAATGTACCTGTGTTTTAAAGTGGGCTCCCCATGTGACAAAGGAATGCGTTTATGTCCCGGGGAGAGGACTGCATTTTAATGTAATAAAAGGAATGTAGCCCCCCCCCCCACACACACCCACTCACACACACACACACACACACACACACACACACACACACACACACACACACACAGCTGTCTCTGCCTGGGTGGACTCCTTCCCAGTTGCAAAAGAGCTCAACCAAACCTTTAAATGCATCCAAAACATCGCCAAGTGTAAACCTTACATTGTATTTTACAGTACAGTAGTGTTGTAAAACAGGCGGGGCGTTCCCCGTCACCAAGGCGTGTTGCCGCGTTACTTGTTTGCTGTAGGCTGCTTACATGTATTCTGTACTAAATAGTCCATGTTAAAACCCTTAAGTTGGTAAGTAATGCAAAAACGTGGAATTATTATTATTATTATTATTATTATTATTATTATTATTATTATTATTATTATTGAGCTTCTATTACAAGCATTGCCCCTATGATTGAAACCAGTGAATACCAAAATATTTGAGTTAAAATTTACTTTTTGATTTGATGACGTTGGTCAGAATGTGAAGTGGCTTGTGTAATGCTGTAGGAAGAAAGAAACACTCCTTTGAGTCTGTATGTAAGATCTTAGAATTACATTAGGGCTTAGTCATAGGCCTTTCTCACCCATCTGGTATTTACTACATCGCACACACTGATGCAACAACGGACTTCCCGTTTCCCGACATGTTATATATTTCACTTCCTGGTCTGACAGGTGACCCCATTACACTTGCAGCAGTGAATGGCTAAAAAGGAATGCAATCATGCTCCAGCTGGGAAAAATGCTAACACTTAATACAATGTTTCTTCCTTCATTTCTTTTCAATTAAAAAAAAATATGAGTGTATAGCATAAGCTGATTTTGATCAGCTTTTGCGATATTGTTCTGCATTCTTTGATTGTGTTTAGTGCACCCTGAACACCAAATTCATAACTCCACAACTGGCAAATATTCTTGAGATTCAACTATCTGTGCTTAAATGAAACAGAGCAGTTAAAAGTAGTGTTTGCAAACCCATAGTGTATGCTCATGCATAACATAACAGCATACAAATGTAGAATGGAGAGCATCACACACATTTCTTTGAGGCAGCACTTAGTCACATCACCAAATGCCCTGTTGTTATTACTGTTATTACCTGAATGACATTCTATTGAGCATGTGTACAATGTCTTGTTTTTGCTGGTTTCTCTGTTGTATATGGGAGGCTATGGTTTTGATCACTGGCTGTTTGGGGATGTGCCATTCTAACTGCAAGTCACAAGCACACACACACTTATGACATGTGCTGGGTGTGTTTCAGATCGATAAGTACCTGTACTCCATGCGGTTCTCCGATGAGACCTTGCATGACATCATGCAGAGGTTCCGCAGGGAGCTGGTCTGTGGACTGGGTCGGGACACCAACCCCACAGCCACGCTGAAGATGCTGCCCACCTTCGTGCGTTCAATCCCCGATGGCTCAGGTCAGTGGCCCAGCTATTGTCTACCTCTCGGTGGCTCTAATGCTTCAAATATATCCCTGTCTATTTCTCTCTCTCTCACTCACTCACTCATTCTCACACACACACACACACACGCACACACACGCACACACACACACACGCACACGAACACACATAGTTGAAGATCAGAGATTATCCCTAATATTGCAGCCTGTGGTTAAATTGACAGGAAACAAAATGTGACTTTATTGTAGGTATAGGTAAGGTTCTGGTGAGGGAGAAATATTACACAATGATTCAGTGAGTTCTATCTATCCTCAAACCAAGTTGTGCAACAGTTTGTTTCAAATAGGTGTTGCCAGGTGAGCCATTTAACTATTCCACAATATCACCAACAATGGGGATCAATATACAAAGGTGTCTTCTTTTTTTAAAATTTCTGTAGGCCAGGATACCAAATCCATTATAGTAAACAGTCTCCTTGGCAACGCAGCATGGTCATAGACACGACTTCACTTGCACTGAATAGTGCTCAGACAAAGTTTTTCCACATTCTCCAAATATCATTATATTCCCTTTGTACCTCTCAGTCCCACGGTGGAGCAACTATAACTGTTCTCTCCGTTGTGCATTTACAGCACATTCTGACTGAGCTAACTGCACCAACATTTTGCTGACCTTGTGATTTGTACACCATGTTCTTGTTAGTGAGTGCAACGTAAAGGTGAGCGCAGCCAGACTGCAGATAGCGAACGCTGTGCCATCGCATTTTACATTAGATGTGCTAAATTAGCGATCGATAACGTAATCTGCGCTTGGCACCGCCCTCTAAACTTGGCATTAACGCGGCGAGAGTTCTTTCTATGTTCCAGCCATATCTGTAAATTGCGGTAAGTGACTCAGAAAAGAAAACAACTTTAATGATTATGAGTAGACCCATTTATAATTAATAGCCTACTTGTCTATACTGTTTGCATCATCAAACCCAGAGCCATGGAATAAACAGAGTTATGCCAATTTTTCAACTGTCACATGGTTCATGGAGAGGTTAAACCAATGGCAAAATAGTTCCAGGAAGTGCTTGGCGGGCAATTTGAATATATATACTATCACGCCGAGGTCCCGGGGCGGGGCAGTGCCTACCATTCCTGCCCGCTCTCGCACACGCTCCCCGGAATACTGACAGCTGATCTGAGACAGGTGACAATCTATATATATATATATATATATAGATATGTGTGGATGATTGCTGTCAGTGTCTTCATATAGTGTTTGTGCTGTGTATAACCCTTGCCGGTAATTTTGCTTTCTTTGCACACTAGTTGTTGTGTTGCTCTTTTTATTATTATAAACGTTTTTTCTTAAGATTATTCCCTCGTTGTTGCCTCGGTTCCTAGCACTTTACATATACAGATATATAACTTCATTTTTTGGTCAATAGTGGTTAATAAATGCACCGATTTAAATTTAAAATATAATTGATAGTATTTAGGCTAACTTCCGGGAACTATTTTGAGGCTCTGTTGCTTTGAGAAAAACCGTCCAGTGTGTTCCTTCAGCAGAGCAGACAGAATAGCATTTTAGCCATGTGCGCGCTGTTCGTACATACAATGCCATGTTTTTAGTTGCAAAATGCAACTAAATTACGCCTAAAATTGCCACAAACACGTTATTACATGAGGCCATAATACCATACTGCTTTAACATACACCAAATATCTGAAGCAAGTTTCATTAACCTTATATTCTTTATTTTGAAGAAATTATATATTGGTTTAAGATTTGATTAGACCCTTAAGGTTAATACTGATCTCCATATGCCTCTTATCCTGATAAGGGGCAGTAAAATGTAATCTGCTCGTAATCACAAATTAATAGCCTAGTTAGGAGCTATAATCCATGCGGATACGTTTTTATTACATTGCCAAAATTGGAAGTGTTAAAACTTTTACTCTATTATATATTGGATATACTGGATGGAAATACAGAATCTTATGTCCAAAAAAGCTATAGGTGCAATCTTTAAAATGTTATTTCTTAATGGCATTGACTAAATCAGTAAACCATAAAAGTATCCATAAAAGATCAGTAAATCATTAACAAATTGGATTCATCTTTCCATCTGAATAAAACAGAGGGTTGAAGGGTTTAACACACTCAAAGTATAATCAAACACATATGGAAACAAACAAATGTGTAATAAATAAATAGATACACTTTGGGAAAAGGGTTTTGGAATGGGATGAATCCAACCCTGGGATGCTAGTTGGCCATTATAATTAGCTTTACATATGTCATAATGTCGCGAAATGAGTGGATGAGGCGGCAGAAACCAAGCGCAGGTTGGGTTTAACAATGAATTTAATTGTCAAAAGATAGCATGCA
>JAODLL010003888.1:0-11473 GCA_026546735.1 Forbesichthys agassizii
ATATATACAGTATATGAGCTAAACTGTATATTATGAATATTACAGTAATTATCCCAGATCAAGTAGTAAATAATTTTGTGTAAAAATATATCCTTTCCATTTATAATACAACACTAATGTATGTATGATATGTATGATTTTTAATACCTCAAACAAAACTGTCTTCATACAATACTATTTTATATGTTATCTTGACTATTGCTAGCTTATATTGTTTTACTGTTATGTATATGGCTGTTGTTGTTTATATATGTATGTTTCTTCATAAATGCCTTCTACATTGTTGTTTGCCATGTCAAAAGGAATGTATCTCTACTCACAAATACTTACACTTATTTCATCATGTGCAAATAATCAAGTCAGGTATCGTCCTAGCATGTCTGAATGAATGGCCGTGTTGGACCACACAGTGAACCAGTGATCTCCTCTCTGCTAGGGCATCCTGTTTGCCCTGCCTGAGTGTGTGCGCTACCCTATAGACCTGGTCTACCTGTGGCTCCATGAAAGCTCCAGGGTCTACTCGGACAAGCTGATGGAGGAGAAGGACGTGGAGCTTTTCGATAAGATCCTGCTGGACACTGGCAAAAGATACTTTGAGGCATGGCACCGTCCCAAGCTCTCGCTAGCAACAGCACATAACAGCATCGAGCCAGCAGAGCAACAAAGCTAATCGTTTTTTACAAGTGTGTCTTGATTGTATCCAGGGAATAGATGAGTCCATTTTCATCCACCAGCCCTTGGTGTATTGTCACTTTGCCCAGGGAGTTGGAGAGCCTCGTTACCACCAGGTTATTTGCACACAAAAACAAATACGTATTACTTACATGCTTCATTACATTAATTAGAAACTTTAAATTCAATTAAATTGAAAGTGAATCTCCCATTGGAAGGCTTTTAAAACGGGACTGGGTTACAGATGCTTTCATATTATTAGTATCATATTTACCTTTTTATAGTTCTAGTTTGTTATATGTATGAATATCATGCATTCATACATTATTCCATAGATTTTTACGTTATTTACATTTTTTATGGTGTTACCATTGTTACCAGTGTTTGCTCTATGAAATCTTGGCTATGTTGCTGTGTCCAATGATTTAAACCTCCTAAACCACACTGATCGCATTTATAATCACACTTAATACTGCAAGCCTGTCTCACATACAACTGTGTGAGGATGCTTAGGCATACGTCTGTGTGGACCTGCATCGGTGTATGTATTTGACAGGCTTCAGACTGGGAGAAACTGCAGAAGACACTGACTGATGCCTTGGAGCATTACAACGAGCTGCATGCTGTCATGAACCTGGTGTTGTTTGAGGAAGCTATTCAACATGTGTAAGACACACACACACACACACACACACACACACAACGTCACAGGTACATACATTAAATTAAATGATCTTTTTCCATATAAAGCAGTATAAATAATAAAGTTTTAAAGATAGAAGTGTTAAACCTCGAAGAAGGCAAGCCAGGTTATTATGTTTGAAAAATATGTATGAGATTTATCAAAGAATTTCTTGATTACAGACATTTTTGAAATGTGGAATTACAGCGCTGCATAAGTTACTGTGGGCTACATCTCTGATCTGAAGCTTGATATAATTTTCTGTTTGTTCTGATGTCTGCCATTTTGGCAGGTGATACCTACATAACTACCTCAGAACGTTGTGTGTGTGTGTGTGTGTGTGTGTGTGTGTGTGTGTGTGCACATGCACATCTGCAGGTGTCGGATCAGCCGCATCCTAGAGGCTCCACATGGCAATGCCTTGCTCGTGGGCGTTGGAGGCAGTGGGAAGCAGAGCTTGTGTCGTCTGGCTGCCTTCATCAGCTCACTGGAGGTTTTCCAGATCACCCTGAGGAAGGGCTATGGCATTAATGACCTCAGGGTAACCCATCTCCTAACCACACCCCCAACTGGCTCAAATATAAGCATTTCCTTAGGTTTCTTCTTTTTCTTTATTTCTTTTCAGTTTTCTTTCTTTTTTTTGGTCTCAATATGAATCAGTGAGAATGTACAAAATACATTCATCTCAAAAAAGAATGTTTAACTTTAAGCCCCATAACACAACAGCCCATCGCTTTGTAGGAGAAAACTGGTTGCTTGTTTACATTCCTTTGGTTGTCTAGATTTCCCTCTTGTATATTTCCCACCCAAACTGTTTCAGTCAATGATATCCTTAGCTTCCATTTGTATAGCTGCCTCAATCGCGTCGCCTCAAATTGAGATTATTTTATCTCTCTACCTGGCCGAGTGCTATTCGTTGTTTCAATTTGCTACATAGCTCTCTTCTAGTGTGTCTGGGGCTTTAGGCTCAACCCTGTCTCTCTATGCTCTGCCTCTAGAGTGATATCGCAGCGCTATATATTAAGGTGGGGGTGAAGAACATTGGCACTGTTTTCCTCCACACGGATGCCCAGATTCCAGATGAACGCTTCCTGGTGCTGATCAATGACATGCTAGCCTCAGGTGTGCCATCTCCATCTTCATCGTACTCCTCGTCAGATTATGATTATAAGGAGTTGGCCCAGAAGCTCCTGGAGGTTCACACTGACCTTCTCTCCTCTGTAGGGGACATCCCAGACCTGTTCAGTGACGAGGAGGTGGATATGATAGTGACGTCTATCCGCTTGGAGCTACGGGGGCTGGGCCTCATAGATACCAGAGACAACTGTTGGAGCTTCTTCATAGAAAGAATACGACGGCAGCTCAAGGTGTGGGCGTACAGACATTCACAGTAGTGTTGAATTACAATGTTTCTTATGTAATCCAGTGCTGCTTTTTAGCTTGTATTTAGCTTAAGTATAGTTGTCCAGTACTGTATCTGTCACTGTGTTGGTCTATGTGTCTAATTGAGAGTACTGTACTTAAAATGTGTTTTATTGAATTTTTCATATTTCAAATGTATAATTAACTATCTTGCCACCGCTATGCTCCCCATCCTCTAGGTGGTGCTCTGCTTTTCCCCTGTGGGGTTTACGTTGCGGACTCGCGCACGGAAGTTTCCGGCTCTGGTGAACTGTACTGCCATTAACTGGTTCCACCCCTGGCCTCAGACGGCCTTGCAGTCTGTCAGCACCACCTTCATTGAGAAGATACCGGGTCTGGAGGTGGTTAACAATGCACTGAACTGAGCTCAAGGCTAACAGCATTCTTAGTAGAACATTCTTAGCCCCAGGCTAAGGGAGCCCTTTGCCCCAGGCTAACAAAGCTGTCACACTGGCACAATTCTGGAACTTTCCAAAATTGGCTAACTTTGATTTTAGCCCAGGACTTGACAAGCCTAACATGTTTACAATAACGTTTATTTAAACTCATGAATGTCATAGCTGCTCCTCCTTCAGAATAACATACAACATGTATGTGCGGAAATCTAACAGTGCAATTGTCTGTGTTTATGTCAGCTAAGTGTCCGTGCGTCTATCAGCGAGTTTATCTCCTACGCTCACACCAGCGTGAACGAGGTGAGGAGCGCGCCGTCACTTCCCGTCGCCTTCTTTGACCTTGTCTACTTCAACTCACCTCTCTCTCAACCCTAGGTGAGTGTCAAGTACCAGCAAAGCGAGAAGCACTTCAATTACATCACGCCCAAGAGCTTCCTAGAGTTTTTGAAGCTCTACGACAACCTGCTGGGAAAGAAACGCAAAGAGCTGACTGACAAGATGGAGCGGCTGGAGAACGGTTTACAGAAACTTGAGAGTACTGCCTCACAGGTCAGGAGACACGCACTCATGTCTACTGTATGTATATTTGTACTTCCATAAATGTACAAAGCAGCATTACAGTCATTTAACTGTTTGATGAGTGCATGCCCCTCTTGTGAAGTGGTTCCCACTACAGCACTATAGGCTCACACTGTTCTATAACCCTTCTCTTATGTGCAAATATCATACTCAACCTAATTACGTGTATGTCCTACAGGGGTTTCTATCAATAAAATGTACACAGTGGTATTCTTTCTATAGGGGCTACTGTGGGTCAAACAGGTTTGGCAGCCAATGATTCTGCTAACTATGTATTTACCTTGTATCTGTCTCATGTCACTGTTCCCCAGGTGGAGGATCTGAAGACCAAACTAGCCTTGCAGGAGGTGGAACTATGGCAGAGGAACACAGACACAGAGGCTCTCATCGCTAAAATAGGACAGCAGAGCGACAAGCTCAGCCAGGAGAGGGCCGTGGCTGATGCTGAGGAGCAGAAGGTGGGACCCTGTGTGTGTGTGTGTGTTTATTAACAGTGTTTTCCTTCACCTCACCAGCCCTTATCATTTACATGTTCAGCAAGGTAGTGCATAATGACACAGAACTGCGCTGGTATCAACTGTGTGGTGAGTGTGTGTGTGTGTGTGCGTGCATGTGGGTGTGTGTGCACGTGTGTGCGTGCGTGCGTATGTGTGTGTGTGTGCGCGCGTGTGTGTGTGTTTGTGCGTGCGTGCGTGTGTGTGTGTCTGTTCAGGTTGCTGCCATCCAGGCAGAGGTTAGCAAGCAGCAGCAGGACACAGAGGCAGACCTGGCTAAGGCTGAGCCGGCCCTGCAGGCTGCTAACTCCGCCCTCAATACACTCAACAGGGTAACACACCCTCATACAGTAGTGTGAATGGTAAAGGGTAAACTACTCTATTATGGCTTAAACAAACATGTGTGTTTACCTTATACTGTACATTATGGCTTTTAACACATAGTGTGTTATTGTACAGTATATAGTATATACTTTACAATTACAAATGTATTGAAAAGGTATTTTACTATTCACACACATGTATGTGTCAAAGTCATAATATACAGTATATTATGTGTGTACTATGGTGTGTGTGTGTGTGTGTGTGTGTGTGTGTGTGTGTGTGGTTTCTCCACCCAGCTGAACCTGACAGAGTTGAGGACCTTCCCCAACCCTCCAGCCATCGTGTGCAATGTGTCAGCAGCGGTACTCGTGCTGCTGACTCCACAGGGCAAAATCCCCAAAGACCGCAGCTGGAAGGCATCTAAAGCGGTCATGAGCAAGGTGAGGCTGGATGGGACCAGAGAGACTTTTGCTTTATCCTCCATTCATTCTTATTGTCATTCAGCGTGAACCCTCTGTGTTCTACAGAGGTAGTCCTTCTCACATTTCCATTAAAGGGATAGTCAGCGATGGAGAGTGAATACACTTTTTGTCAAATTCAGCTAACTAACTGCCCATTCTGTAGGTGGTGAAAAATGAATCTGTGTTCTACACAGCCCGGTGGACCATAGGGCCACTATAGGACCACAAAGTGGTGCAGACCGCATCACACAACAATATTGTAACCTTGTAATGTGTGTTGCCAATGTGTGGGGCAGAGTTTCAAAAGGCCCAGGCAAATTCCAAAATGTTCCAAGCATACTTCACTTGGACTGTGAAGTATGTTCCAAGTTGTTCCAAGCATACTTCACTCGGACGCGTCGGCTACTTCTGTATACACAAAACTTGCTTTGGATTTAGCCATATTTGCTAAGTATGATTTGTATGTGCACACATTGTTTTCCGTGAACAATATTGGTGCAACTAAGAACTAACTAACTTTTTATTCGTTTGAGGTCAAATATCAACTAGCTTTCTTCAGAATGACTGACACAGCACATATAAAACAATGTGTAAGGCTTTCCCCTTACGGTATAGTAAGGGGAAAGCCCTTATACACAATTATACACACATACATTTTGTATGTAATTATAGAATACATTTATAGAAATAACACTAACTAATATGCACACATACTGTACACACACGCAGGTGGACGAATTCCTGCAGGCACTGGTGAACTTTGACAAGGAGCACATGCCAGAAGCCACGGTGAAGTGTGTGAAGGACGAGTACCTCCGCGACCCAGAGTTCAACCCTGACTTTGTACGCCACAAATCCTCTGCCGCGGCAGGCCTCTGTGCCTGGGTCATCAACATTGTGCGCTTTCATGAGGTATCCGCACACACGTGTGTTATGGTTCTTGTTAGGGAGCCAGGTATGACATTATATGGGACAGAAATCAATGCAGCTGCAGTTACACACCTTAATAAACATAAAACATAAATTAATATTAACTGTCTGCATCTACTGTTAAAAAACAAGTCTGTTGAAGTATTGAGTTAAAACAACTCGTCATTTACTATTAGTAATTTACTTTTAGGCCTACTTCAGTTTGTCACAGACACCTGTGACAAACTGATTGATACAATTGTATAAACGTTTAGCAGGGTTGGTATTATTCTTCATATTAAAACAAAGTGTGTTTGTTTTGTGAGTATAAATTGTGTTCATGTGTTTGATAGGTTGCTTTTCTTTCCTCCCATCGCTTTTGCTATCTTGGATAGATGTATGTAAGTAGAACATATATGTTATATGTTTTGCGTTTATTTTAAATATGTATTTAGATATTTTATTTAAATACACAGTATATTTACAGAATAAGCAGGGAATTGACTGTTCTTATTCTCCCATGATTGTTCATTTTGTATCGTTTTATTGATGTTTTCCCTGTGTATGCTACTGTTTATACTGTACAATGTACTGTATATGGCGTGTCATGCTGTTGATTGACACTTGTGTGTGTGTATGTGCATGTATGTGCGTGCGCGTGTGTGCGTGTTGTGTCTCCAGGTGTTCTGTGAGGTGGAGGTGAAGCGCATGTGTCTGTCGCAGGCTAACGCCGACCTAACTGAGGCTGCTGAGAAGCTAGAGGCTATCAGGAACAAGCTAGCCGTGAGCCTCCTCGAGCAACGCTCACCCCTCCTGTCTTATCTTCTCTTTTCTTTCTTCCCCGTCTGTCGCTGCTTGCAATGATGACTGTTCTCTGCCCCTCCTCTCTGCCAGGAGTTAGACAGCAGTCTGGAAGCACTGACTACAGAATATGAGAGAGCCACTTCAGAGAAGCTGCGCTGTCAGGAGGAGGTCAACCACACCAATAAGACCATAGAGCTCGCCAATAGGCTTGTCAAAGGGCTGGAGGTGTGTGTATTATATGGTGCAATATTCTCATTCTGAAAGAGCAGGCAGTGTATTTTGCTGAGAGCAGAGTCTATTTGAGTGTGAATCATTATTTTAAGAGAGCAAATACATTTGAGTGCGTGCATGCATGTTTGCACAAGAGCAACACAAATCTGCTTGAGAAACAAGGAAGGAAATGTATTTTCGCAAAAACACGTAATTGTCCTCACGAATTATGGAATTATGGAATTATATTATTTTGCTAATTCAACGGAACAGGGTCATGCAGGTGATGGCATTTTGTTTGTGTGTGCGTGTGTGATTCAGAGTGAGAACGTGCGCTGGGCCCACACCGTAGCTCAGTACCATGAACAGGAGGAGACACTGTGTGGAGATGTCCTGCTGACTGCAGCCTTCATCTCCTACGCGGGCTCCTTCTCTAAGAAGTACAGGAGGGAGCTTCTTGATAACCTCTGGATGCCTTTCCTCAATGCTCAAAAGGTCTAACATTCTATATACTGTGCATCACCTCAGCAGAACAGTACTGCTGTACACTGTACACTGTTTCTCAGTGGCCTACAGAAAAGTACATAGTTGTTATATGTCATTCTATTTCAACGTGCACTTACCATGTAAGTAATCTGTCATATTCAAGGTTGTGTATTTCAACCCTGGATCCACTTGGAGAGATCTCAGGTGGATGCACATCTGCTAGACTGGGGCTTTATTCAACTCTTCCACTGCCATCCGTCCCTGCTGTAGGCGCCCATTCCCATGACAGACGGCCTGGACCCCGTGTCCATGTTGACCGACGATGCTACCGTGGCTCAGTGGAACAATGAGGGCTTGCCGGGTGACAAGATGTCTACTCAGAATGCCACCATCCTCATCAACTGTGAGTGGGAACGCACATTACGTACAGTGAAGTTCCAGTGGTGCACATGAAAACATTGCCACCTACTGGATGTCACTGGTAAAGCTTGAGATTTACAACATACTATCATGAAGGTACCCTTCCCCCCAGTCAAAGTGTATCTGCCCTAGTTGTTCACGGTGTGCACATGCAGGGGGGAGAAAGGGGTGTGAACTCATTAGAGCGTCATGCACGTTCAGAGTTTCAAACCCTATTTGCAGTGTTTTAGTCATTTCAAACGCAGCAGCCTTGAGGTGATTAAATAACAGTGGTGTACTCCTGGAGTGGTTTAAATACCGCTCGGCTTGCTCTTGACGTGGAAAATGTTTTTGTAAATAATGTACTGTGGTGTGGCGGGAAAGAATCTAGTGTGGAACTGTTCTGTAAGGTGTTCACCCAGGCTTACGTGTGTTTGTGTACGCGTGCTTGTGTGAATGTTTCTAGGTGAGCGCTGGCCATTGCTTATTGATCCTCAGCTGCAGGGAATCAAATGGCTCAAGAGTCGCTATGGCAACGGCCTGAAGGTGGTCAGTCTGGGACAGAGAGGGTGAGCAAATGGTTCATAGAACAAGCACAGTTCAGTCCAGCTCCCTGTAGTGGAGCCATCAGGCCCTAGAGGAGACTTTAATAGCCTTTTGCCGTCTTGGCAGGCTGGCTACACTCAGCCCTTTTGAGTTAGTCACTAAGACCCACCCACGCCATATAGCTGATGTCTGGCTTTAGATGGCTGATGGATTTAGTATTCCTGCTGTAGGTCTAACCGCTATTCAGCAGATGCCAACACACGCTTCACTGAACCAGATTAGAGGAATGTCGTTGCACCAGGACAATGAGATTTATTTTTCCAATATATTTTTTCTTATTGTACAGTGGCCTTCCTTTGTGGGGACAATGGCAGCACATTGTCATTGTCTGATGTTTCACACTTGATTTTATTGGTGGAATCTGTCAGTTCAACACCTTTCATTCGGACCATTTCTTCCATTGATTAAGAGCACTTCATGCTTCTATCTCTCTATATACTATGTACTTTCCTATAGACAGTCAATTATACAGACCATAGTGGTTTTCTCAGATGAGTAGCTTCAGTCCCAACCTCATTGCGTCTGTGGTGGGTTGTTGTGTTGTACATGACGTGTATATCTACTTACAGTATCATGTCTCCTGCAGCTACGTAGATGTGATTGAACAGGCGGTGGTGACAGGAGATACAGTTCTCATAGAGAACCTAGAGGAAACCCTGGACCCTATTATAGACCCCCTGCTAGGACGTCACACCATCAAGAAGGGCAGGTAACACACACACACACACACCAAGCATGAAATGACTACACGTTTTAATTTGCAGCCACCATCTGCCGCTTCGACAGGGTTGGTTAAATGGATTAAACAAGGGGAAAGGAATTATGGGACAATAATGGTCATGTAGGGAGTCCAGGGACCATGGGTTTTAATGATACAATTGCATACATTTACATTTGAGCAATTTAGCAGATGTTTTTCGCCAAAGAAACACAGAATGTGTCAGTAGTGGCAATCTATTGGAACAGTGACCTTGAGTATTGTCTCTGGAGAGAATACTGAATACACTGGGTTGCTGTGCAACATCACATTATTTATCACATTCCACATGCCAGAGATGTGTTCACAATTGGTGGTGAACAGTGGCGAACATGATTGCTTTGAATTTTGAACGATTTGTGTGAACATTCCAAAGATGTTAGCTTTAAACTGTCATAGCGCTCGCCGAGCACTACCTCCTCAAGCCGTTTGCTTTTGTTCGCAAACGTTCGCAGCGAACACAAAGCAAACGGAAAATGTTTGCTATGTTCTCCAATTCACACTTTGCTAATTCTGAACTCACCTCAGGTTTAACAGATTCTTACAAAATACAACGTCATGCTGCAAAATAGCTGGAATACGAATCACTACCATGTCTAATGGTAAACATAACAGGGTATTATTATTATTATTATGTTTGACGAGAGCGTGTCTTCTCTCCCAGTTGCATCAAGGTGGGGGACAAGGAGTGTTTCTTCCACCCCAGCTTCAGGCTGGTCCTCCACACCAAGCTGGCCAACCCTCACTACAAGCCAGAGGTCCAGGCCCAGACCACTCTAATCAACTTCACAGTGACCAGGGACGGTCTGGAGGACCAGCTGCTGGCTCAGGTGGTGAACCTGGAGAGACCTGACCTAGAGCATCTCAAGGTTGGCCGCTGGTTCTCAATTGAGTCATTGTTAGGTTGCATGCTACAGGCTCGCTGGGCTAAGCATGGCAAGATGAGTTCAGGAGTTGACTGTTATTATGATTCATCCAGTGTTATTTAACCCGCGTTAAAAGTCACATGAAAAGGACGTTGTGTGCATGCAGTACCATGGACTACCACCGGGGGTTGCAGGCTGACAGTCACATTCTATTTAAAGGACATTATTCTGTATCCACCACAGTACACCACAGATGTATCGACACACTTGACAACAATGAATCATGTGTTAAGACCAGCCCACTAGAGGGAGACATACGGTACCCCACGTGCATGACCTTCATATTGTATACATGCATTTGTTTGTATTGTGTGTGTGCGTCCCGCAGAGTGAGCTTACCAAGCAGCAGAACATGTTTAAGATCGAGCTGAAGCAGTTGGAGGACGAGCTTCTGACCAGGCTGTCCGCAGCCGAGAGCAACTTCCTGGGCGACGACGTCCTGGTGGAGAAGCTGGAGACCACCAAACACACGGCCGCAGAGATTGAGATGAAGGTGGGGCCGCGAGCCTGGGGAAAATGTCGTCATAGCAACGCCTTCCCTGACATTCTGCCTTTTGCATTTGTCTTCCTCCATCCGTCCATCCTCCCACGACATCTCATTAACCCTTCTGGTTCTCTCCTCCCTCCTCCTCCTCTCCCCTCATGTCAGGTCCTTGAGGCCAAGGTGAATGAAGTGAAGATAAACGAGGCCAGAGAACACTACCGTCCGGTCGCTGTAAGAGCCTCCCTGCTCTACTTCATCATGAACGACCTGAACAAGATCAACCCCATGTATCAGTTCAGCCTCAAGGTAACCGCGGGTTACTCTCGGCACGCACATTTCAACACATTTGAAACACTTATAAGCTGTGAAACTTTCATTCACAAAAGCTCAAAATATTACAAAAAAGCACTATACTCTTTCATTGGGGCGCAATGCAGTGTATTGCTGTGCTAGTCTTGACATGTCCAGGTTAATGTAGATAGTTGAACGGTGTGGTTAGTCAATAAGTAATGAAATGGACATGTATTTCTATGAAAGCACTCGCTATATTGTCGAGGAGTTCTGGTGATGGTGTGATGAACCAATAGCTGTTGAACCCAGTGTTGCTCGTGCTCGTCAGGCCTTCAACGTGGTCTTCCACAAGGCGGTGGAGATGTCGGACGCCTCCGAGGATGTGACGGCCAGGGTAAACAACCTCATCGACTGCATTACCTACTCCACGTTTAACTACATCAGCAGGGGGCTGTTTGAGAGGGACAAGCTCACCTTCACAGCACAGCTGGCCTTCCAGGTGTGTAGTGTGTGTGTGTGTGTGTGTGTGTGTGTGTGTGTGTGTGTGTGTGGGGGGGGGGGGGGGGGGTTGT
>JAODLL010003889.1:0-11472 GCA_026546735.1 Forbesichthys agassizii
AACGAGTAAAAGTGTGTTTTTAGTAGTGATTTAAAAACAGGAAGGCTAGGGGCCACTCTAATAAGAAGAGGGAGCTCCTTCCACAGTCTTGGGGCAGCGACTGCAAAAGCTTGCTCACCCTTATTTTTTAGCCTTGCTCTAAGGACAACCAGGAGATGCTGGTCAGCAGACCTTAATGTCCTTAATGGGGGGAATAAGGCTTTAGGAGTTCAGCAATATAACAATAATAATAACAAAAACTCTCATTAAAACAAATAAATAATTTTCTCCACTGTTACATATGCCTGCAAATTTCAGCACGACAAAAACATCTTATGACCATCGCAACACGAATTACATTTTGCGAATTAGTAAAAGCACACTTCGCCTTACCTGTAAAGAGATAGTTGAGAAAGATTGGCCTGGGTAGATCCAAATAACTTTTTAAAACAATATTCCATGTGCATAAACATTCTTATAATTTATCCCTGTTCTTCCATTTTGAAGACATTATTTCGATACCAGGCGGCGATACATTTGGGTTGTAGTTCATTGAAAAATCACTGGCGTCTTATAGACATATACAGTACATACAGTCTGCGAAAGACTACACTGTCTCAAACCCAGTTTCCCGTCTTCCCCGGGCTGAGAGGAATATTTTAAGATGTCAAATGTCAACTTTGGCTAATCACAGCTCTTTCTTTTCAACATGGGCTTCAAGTTACGTCATCTTTCGCAACAAATGGGGCTGGAATGCAATTTTTTAGTGAGGTGTATAAAAAAAAAATTTGCACTCAGACTGTAGATTAGTACATATATTAATAAAATAAAAACATATATAAGCAAACCAATGTGTATGTATAGACCTAAACATGCATGTATAAAACTCCAGACATATTTAAAAATATCTGAATTTTTTTGTAAACATATTTTGATTTGTTCACTCACAATGCCTTAATTGTTGGCAAATATACTCATCAGTATTGTAGTATCAAAGTGTAAAGGAGTTGCAGATGCATAATTCCAATAAAGTATTCATCAATATAAATAGCATTATGTCATGCGAAAATGAAAAACAATTATGTTTATGCTGTATTTGATCTTGATTTACTAAAGAGCAGTGTCAACCACATGGAATATTTAACATGAATTGAAATCTCACAGGGGTTATCTACATTTTAATACCAATATAAGCTTTGTAACTTGTTCAGACTTGCAAAAAACCTTATGTAATGTAAGGGAATGTTTTTGCAAGGAAAAATACTTTGAAGATGGCCTAGGGAGCTAGGGTTTAATTACATTACTGCATGTTGTGGTGAGCTTTAAGCATACTGACTGGGCATACTAGCATTATGAAGAAGGACAACGGTGAAGTTTTAGAAGTAAAGTTCACATAGGATTGGACAATAAATCAATATCAACATATACCGCGATAAAAAAATTTCAATAACGGTGATATTATTTTTAAACTAATTTCCGTTATTTTGATAAGCTATACATTTGTCACTGAATGATGGGCACAGCAGTCAGCTCGCAGGGCTCTACAGTGCGACCATGTCACTTGCAAATGCAAATGACATAAAAATTCTTGATGTGCAAACATGAACTAATATTTAGGAGCACTTTGTGCGAGTGACTATGTTCGAAGCTCAAATATGCGCAGTTAAACTACATTCTGCCTCCCGATACCTTTTACAGTAGTCTTGATGGCGAGGCAGAATTAATGCGCAATATTAACACCTTAAAAACAATGCTGAAAATAAACCAACTGGATTATTGACAGCGCGTTGCAGATTCTGACTGTACCTATTCCTCAGCCTCTCAGTGGCCTCTACGAGCCAGAAGTTCCTACTTACCAGAACAGATATTCTTACAGACTTTCTGATAGCTAATGGATGTTTATGGCATTTCTAATAATTAAACTACATGTATAGCTCTAAAATTAAACCCTACCTACAGCTCCTTTAATGATGCGTGAATTAATGCATCCTTATTCTACCCATCGAACATAGGTGTGTTTGGTGGATCCAGGCTGCTTCAGGGAGATTGACGAGCTGATCCGATGTGAGACCAAAGGAAGAGGTTCCCTGGAGGTGCTCAGTCTGAAGGATGTGGAGGAGGGGGAAGAAAAGCTGGAATAACCCTTTATCCTCTCCCTACTCTAAATTAAACCTTGTAGCTCTAACATTATTAAATGTAAACCACATCTCTGGCATACAGTATACACATATTGCCTATCAGAGACTCCTATATATGTTTAATTTCACATCAGTGTAGTCATTCATAGCTTCTGTTTATTTAAGAGAATTATGCATTACATACTTTATATCACCTGCATTCTAATGACAAAATATCACTTTTATTTTAAATAGCTGGTAATGACCACACAAATGTATTCATGACTAATTGTGGATTGTTCCTTTAACTCAGTAATTCATTGTAAATTCTGTTAGACAGTAAAATACAAATACATCTGACCCTCCTTATGCTTATTGTTTTCTGGCATTTTATACATTACAAACTTACAGTATACTTTACATATCATATAGCAGTAAAACATCTTATGTTAAGCCTTTTTCACACATTGTTCCTGGTAAATTACCTGCTTGACCATGCAGGCACAGCTAGTGATTTTCTATATTTAGACATGCAGCTCCATTCGGGGACATTTACCTCTTGCGCCTGTTCATACATGCCGTAGTTAAAGGTATAGTCTGCTATTGCAAGCTATTTGTAAGATATTTACATGTTTTTTGAAATTCACCAAATATCTCCTTTCACTATTTTACCATTCTCTGTGCAAGCTGAAAAAATGATCTGATACTTCTACACAGCCTTGTTGCCATAAATAGGAATATAAACAAAATGGCAAAAACCGATCACATCAACAAAGCCGTAGTACTATGCTTTGCTTCAGAATGTGTTTCTATGTACTGTATGGAGTGGCGCCGCGGACGCGCAGGGGGATATTGTTAGCAATCGTTTTCGAAAATTACTAACCCTGCCTTTAATACTGGCATATACAATACCCTGGACAGTCCAGCAGATAGTGGTAGCTAATGCAACACTTTATGGAGACTTAAGTTTACGTCTTACCATGGGCGCCGTATAAGGGGTAACAGTTAGGACAATTCCAAGGACCCCTGACTGACAGAGGCCCCAACAAATAGGTGAAAACTAATCAAAAATGATATTATATTGTAAAACCATCATCATTGAGTGTGTATATATATTTAAAATATTATAAAACTAATGAGCTCTTTGTTTTTGGCAATAAAAGTTAAATATCCCCATTGACCAAAAAGTAAACATCCATATTGACCGACCACTTCCCTGTATCTGCATGAAATAATTTGGTCCTGCCTTAGCACATTTATCAGTGATGGTGTTTACTGTAGTTGCAGTCAGTAGATGAGCCAGAAATGGTGATTACAATGTTGCCTAATAAACCATTCTGGTTTTCAGAAAAGGAAAGAGAAAATATAGAGGGCAAAGACAAAGATAGCCTGGGTTTCAATCTGTAACCCAGTTTTTCACCAAGAAAGGTGGGTAGCCTGTAGTCTGTGTGGTATCACTCACAGGTTAACACTGGTAATCCTGTTGGCTTAATGTTTATAGTGAAATAAGATAGCTAGCTACAGACTAGAGTTAGCCTACATTTTATCCCCATGTAATCAGTGCATGGAAACATTTAGCAAGATATTCATATTAAATCATTGTCCCTGCCCCTTTTAGCTGACTTAACAACTGAAGAGTCAGCAGCACCCCAGTCTCCTCGTAACTTTACCCCTCCCTGCTCCAGTGAAGAAGGTGAGCAACATTGTGCTAATGATATGCCAGTTAGCATAATTCCAGGGAGTCTGTAGGTATTTCTTTGTCTCTTTTTACCATAACAAAAATTTAAATGAAATATGTAATAATGACAGACATTCAAAAAATTATTTTCTCACATAATGGTCATAAAGAATCTTTAATTTCACAATTACAATTTACAATTACAATTTACAATTTTACAATAAAAAAAACATTGAGACTTAAATATTAACAAATTTGTTTTATGCTGGCATACTGTATGCAGACTTACATATAAAAATCACCAGCAGTAAATATTGTGCTAGTAAAAAATACTAAACTACAAGAAGCAAGATAGTTGCAAGCCTTTAATTAGAGTTATGTAAAGCTTTGATGGGACAGTTAGGTCCTAGAGATGTGGTGACAACAGCTGCGCAGAGGGGGCCCAATTAGAATTTTTTGTCATGGGGCCCATAATTCCTGGCGGCACCCCTGCGTCTTACTTTTGAGCTTGCTTTGCGCAATATGCATTTATACATAAAATATATGCAGCACATACAACCTAGCTTACACCGTTGTCAGCTTGAAACTATGTATAGATCCTGTTAGTGCGGAAGCCCTGCTACAGTATGTGAATTTGCTATCGCTAACCAATAGTAAATGTTTTAAATGTATGATATAACCAAGCATAATAATATAATCAAATATATTAATTACAGCCACATTGTTCACGGGAAACAGACTGCAACCCAAAGAGATAGTATTTCTTATTTGTCTAGTAAAACCAACCAGTAAAATCTCTTACTAATTTAAGATCTGTTGGCCGAAGTTCAGATAAGACCATATATTAAGTTTAGCTTTCCAGGTGAATGTTTTCTTTTAATGGCTTGCACTTCTTCTGAACCAGGTAATACATTTAGATTTTCCCTTCAAAACCTAAAAATGTAATTAAAAGGATGTGCACGTTATGTTGAAATATTAATACATATGTACTATTAACGTAAATATGTACATACGTAGATCCAGTATTATAATTAAAATGCTTGCGGTTTTTCAAATAAGATACAAAAGCATGTCCATATTATATCTACAGAATATTTATTTTTGGCTTGTCCCTCCAAGAACTGAATGCTAAGTGGCTCTAGTTAGCACAGCGTTCACCTGTAACCAGCAGCACTTACCAGTAAATATCATTTTGCCACAGTTCTCAAATCCACAAATTAAAAAGTTTCTTGTTTAAATGAGTACTTTGTACTCATTATTCACACAATTAAATATATAACGGTCCCATCAGTGTACTTTTGATGATAACACCATTAGATGACAGCTTGTGACTGCCATCCATACTGGCTGTTTGTGAGTGTAGTTCTGTGGATGATATTCAAGGTGTTGTTAGCTTCCTGCTCTGGCCCTCCAGTCTGATCTTCAGAAGTGGGACATTTGGTTGTGAGAAACCCTCCTCCTACCGTCATCAGCGTGAAGGAAATCCAACCTAGGTATAGCGCTGGTCCCCAGTCCCTCTGCAGTGTGACAATTCCATCTAGTGGCTGACTGGTGTAATGACAGGTCCAGGCAGTGGGAACTAACAAAAGTATTCCTGCCACAACAAAGAGTGCTCCGCATGCCACTTTGACCTGGTCACGCTTTGGGAACCACACAGCCCCCACCCCACCAATCACTACAGCAAAAGCCCCTACACCAATGGCCGCCACGACTAGGGCTCTCCAAGTGCGGAAACTTCCAGAGAGTGTCAGGAGAGTCTTGTAGAAGCTGCAGTGTAGGCTACCATCATGGCCTAAGTCCCAGTGGTCCCATTCCAGCCAGACCCCATCCCAGTAGGCAGGCACAGTAGCTGTGGTGTTGTTCAATGTCCCGCTCACCTTCCAGAGAGCCAGACAGCGCGTTAGGATGGCACATAGCCACCCTGTACCGGCTAGGCCCAGCGCAGCGAGCTCCAGCCATCGCTTCATGACTAGCTTCTCCACTGCTGCCCTCACTGCTTAACTAGAAACAGCTGGCAGCAGAGCAGGGAGCAGTAGTGTGTGTGTTTGTTTTTGTGTGTGTGCGTGTGTGTGTGTGTGTGTGTGTGTGTGTGTGTGTGTGTGTGTGTGAGTGAGAGAGTGAGTTAGATATTGTCTGTGTGTTTGTGCCTGCCTATTGAAAGTAGAACCGGTTGAACCACATTCAGGAAAGGGGAAAGGCTTTGGGAGGCCTTGACATGAATAGAAGAAAATTCCCATTGTTTGCCCTGCCATGGTTTCAAAACATTTGCTTGCTTAATGTATGTGGAGAGACAACCATAACAAAGATGCCAATGTGGTTTGGCTTCTGCATCGTGATTTTTTTGGTCTATCTACAGTACTACTCATGTCCAGCACAGATGACTCTCCTTGATGGAGTTGTTAATGAAGGACATAAAGAATAAAAATACTAGGTGTACCAATCCGTTTAAAATATTTTGTTTATTATTTGAAGAATTTGTACTTTTGATTCATCTTTATTTTCACCATATTTCACAATACTTTTGCTATTTAAAATTAAACGTTTACACCACTACAGTCTAATTACCTTTGTTACCAGCTGCAAGATAAAGTTTAGGATAATGCAAATCATAGATCTTGTTTTAGAGGAAAAAGCTGTCTGACTTCCACTACATTTACATTTTAAAACAGTTTGAACATTATGAATATGATAAATCCCAATTTATGTACAATGTTTATTTCTAGTCAAAGTTAGTGAAATTTGATCATTTCCAACATGGCACAAGATATTGTGAAAATGTTTGACTATTTTAGCATTACTCTCGTACATGAGCAGGCTATTGTGTGCACCCTAAATATAGCATCACTTGTGTTGCACATAAAGATAAATGTGGTAAGTTTATGGATCTGGTGCCAGTATAATGCAGTAAAATGTTAATCTGAAATATGGTTTACCTGGAAAATTGGCTATTTGTGTGGGCGGTAGGAATGCTCACAATGTACTGATAAAGATGCCAGTCGGCAAAGAAAAGAAAAAAAACATACTTTTTGTCTTCCCAATGCCTAGACTAATCTGTTTTTGGTGTTTTTGGCTAAAAACTGTTTTGTTACTTTGTGATATGTTGTCGAACACCACTCCTATCTTTTCCTTTTGCTGAAACACAGGTCTGAGGTATTCCTCAGACATGTCTGGATTTGTGTTCAAATCATGGTTAGAGCCGGAAGAGGCAGCGGATTTGTCCTGTCTGTTGGTTCTTCACACATAGTTGTTGATAGCATAGCTTCTGCGAGTGGGTGTCTTGGCTAGTGTGTCTCCACTGGATGAGTGCCGGGCTCTCGGTGGTGGACAGCTTGTGCACAGCATGGCCCCACCACAGAACAGCAGCCCAGAGGTCACCCAGCCTATGTAGATGGCTGCGCCCAGCTCTTTTTTCAATACATCTGGCACACGGGGGTTGTAGAAGTCATTGATGATGGAGTTAGCTGTCCAAGACACAGCCACTATGGTGGTAAGGCCGCTCAGGCCAAAGATGGCCCCTGAGCACACGACCATCCTGTCCTTCACCCTTGGCTGTCTCAGGCAGTTGGTGCAGCGGGCACCTAGGAGGAAGAGGAGGAAGGCCATGCAGCCCAGCACCAGGCTGATGCAAACAAGGCCCCGGGCTGCCTGGAGGTCTGGAGATAGGTCCAGTATGGCGTCGTAGATCTTACATTGCATCTGACCTGTGTACTCGTTGACACACGTCATCCATAGGCCTTCCCAGAACACCTGCATCACCACAAGGTGGGTGCCAATGAAGGCTGTAACCTTCCACGTGGGCAATGCGCAGATTAGGATAATGCCAGCCACACCCATCATGGACAGGCTGATGCCTACCTCTTGGAGACTCATACAGTGCTGGCCCACTATCTTAACCCCTAGAAGAAACACAGAAACCAGAGGAAATGTTAATAACAATGTAATAACAGCTGGCACAGGTGACAGTAGTCTTTATATACAGTCCAAATATGTTTATTATAAAAATAGTCATACTGAATAGGTATGAATGAATATGAATAGGTCCCTTTTAAAAGCTGAAACTAAATAAAATTGGTTAGAAAAGCACCATTGAAAAAAAAGTACTTGTGTCCATCGCTAATCAATGAAGGGTATAGAAAATATTTGATATTTTTAAGAGTGATTCAAAACTGGTCGTAGTCTAGGGTTGTGTACTGAACAGTATGTTACACTGGGGCTAGGAAATACAAGTGACAAAACAAATTATGGAGCTTTAATTAGACAAGAAATGTGTTGTAATTTGTTGTTTTCATGTTGCACTTTCACATTTTCTGTTCACACTGAAGTATTAGTATTGCCTTGATTACAAAATAAATGGCAGTCCATTTTTAACTTGTGTAACATGTTTTTTGTTGTGATAGCAAAACAAGTATTTACAATTATGAATATTGTGCAGATTGAGTGTGGCTAAATACCACTAGATGGCAGTAGGCCACATTTTGATTATATTCTATATATCATACAAGTGGGTGTAGAAACATGTAAAGAGTATTGCTTTATTTCTGCTATTATTGCGTTATTATAAGTTAATCATGAACATTTTATATTTATGTATATATTGTATATTTCATTATTTAACTTTGTAAAATGCTATGTGCTAGGTTAATTACTGATATTCATAAGTGCACTGTGCACATGAATCTTTTCTTATTATTCTACAACAAGCCCTTGTTTGTCCTGTTCATACTTCACTACATCACCAATGACACAATCATATTGTTCAGTGTCGCTGTGACACTCTTAGATGTGAGTTTTTGTGTAGGTGTATGATCGCACCAAATCTTCCTTGCTGCATCCCTCTGAGGATTAGGCAATCGGGTCACAGACTATTTTTCGTCCTTTGTCAGGCAGTTGGCACAAACAGCCCGGGCTCGCCCTTCTGGGCATCGATTGGTGGGTTGTAGAAATCATTATGATTATGCTGGCTGTTCAGGACACAGGAATCACACTTCACTTTAGCGCTGTGCTCTGGGAAAAAGTTGTTGCACTGAGAAGGCACTAGCCCTATAATAATAGACACCACGACCAGTGTCCGGGTGGCCTACAGGTACGTGCTAAGAAACAGCATGGAGTTGTAGACCTTGCTTGTATGTTCGCTATTCGTGCAGATACCCTCTTATTGTAACGCTGCGGTGTTGGAGGCGAGTGCAAACGAACGAAAAAACACAACGGTGTAACGAAAAACAGATACGAGCCCTTGGCTCGTTATTTAATATCACTTAACTTAATTTAACGAACAAACTAAAAAAAAACACACAGCATATGGAACAACGTGACAACATCAATAACCCACCCCGTCTCCCCGGAGTCACCAGTCTTTATGCCCTCACGCCCCCACGGCTGATTGCAATCTGCCTGATTGCACGTGAGGGCGTGAGGCACTGGCGATGTGGTCCGTCCCCCCGGTCGTCCTACCCCGGCGAGACCAGCGAAACGTTACAATACCATTATAACATATAACATATAACAGATATTATAACATATAACATATAACATAAAACATATATTATAACATATAACATATAACATATAACATGTAACATATATTATAACATACAGTAACATATAACATATATTATAACATATAACATATAATATAAACTATAACATAAAACATATAACATATATTATAACATACAGTAACATAAAAAATATATTATAACATATAACATATAACATTATAACACATAACATATCTTATAACATATAACATATAACATATATTATAACATATAACATATAATAGAACCTATAACATATAACATATATTATAACATATAACATATATTATAACATATAAACAACATATTTTTGACAACATTAGGTATTAGTCACCATTAGTCCAACTAGGTAGCGATAGAGAGACGCCTGTGTAACACTGCAGTGGTATACAGTGCTAAACCATACTGGGAGAGGTGGGGGGTGGGGCAGCTTTCACCAGTGAGAGAAGCCACTAGGCACTGGCAGATGGGGGAACTGACTGGGAAAGGTGTGGCAACTCACACAGATGAAGTGGATACTACTGTAAGGATCTAGTCTCAGCCTCCTCTGGTCATCAGCACTGTCACATAAGCAACTGTGCTGAACATCTGATACATAGAACTCTGTAAGCATGTCAGCACTATCTGGAAGTGGGGTAGAAAAGTCAATGCCTGTTACCAAGACTACTGTGTGTCTTTTCGAATGATAGTGCAGTGCAGTCTTTCGGTTTCTTTGACTCAGTATAGCTGAATGTTTTAACAGGTTTTTACAAGACCTGCAAACAGCCAGTCTGGTGTCGTTTAGTTTCCAAAATGAATGACTCAGTATTTAAGTTAACATTCCCATTTGATGAGTTATGTCGATCGTCGTCGTGCATGTCAGTCAAAATAGCTCTCCTTTCAAGTAGGCGGGTCTTGATGCAGGCAGCCAAGGCATTGTTCCCAGACTGTAAGGATGGCTCTGTGAGATTGGTACGGACGTAGAGAAAGACAAAAACGTAGGGGAAACAATGAATAAACTGAAGGATAAAGGAAGGGCAGGCAGTACTTACAGCTGCTGGGCTGGGCTGGACGGACAGACAGACTCTGGGTGAATACAGCTCAAGGTCATATTGATCTGCAGTCATCCTATCTCACTGCACCTCCGTGACAACACCGCAAGGCAAAAACAGGAGCGGGGAGGGGGTAGGTGTGGAGGAGGAGGGGCAGCAATATACCGGGAGAGAAGTGAAAGACCCCCTCCCCCCCACACACACACACACACACACACCACCTCTAGAGAGAGACGAAGGTATGAAAATAGGAATCAACACAGCTCCCAAGAGCAGGGAGGGCGCGGCCGCAGTCTGAAAGGGAAAAACACGAAGGCAAATATCGAGGTTGGGGCTTAGAAACAGACCATACATACACACACACACACGCACACACAAAGAGAGGGAGTGATAGAGAAAGATCGAGGTTATATTTCACCACCACTTTTACGGTAATGTTTCATAGTATGCTGTGACACACCCTCACAGACCGTAAATGTGTAACAATAGCTTGCCATTGAGAGAGGGAGAGAGAGAGAGAGAGAGAGAGTATTAGTAAAGAGTTTTATGAAACTGAAACTGAAAAACCTTCAAAATGCTAGGGATGTCCGAATGGCAAAGCAATGCCCCATATTTGAATTCAGAGGCTGGTATCGAGCGGCGCAGACCCACCTTTCGACCAAGCCCAGCACGGCGCGGCATTGTTGATTATTTCCAGGAGATTTCCCCGGAGAGCCATTAGAACTACTTTAGGGTTCCTCCTGGAATGAGCCTTGCTAAATTAGTAATTTATACAGCGCCCAAGTTGCTTAAAGCCTATCTCTCGTCTCTCCAACGTCAATGTGTCCTTTCGTCTCTATCAGCGTGCTGAGCAGGCAGTTGGGATAGTGCATTTGTATTGTGTGTGTGTGTTTGCAAGCAGCATTTATGATATGTCTGTCTGGGACAGCCAGGTACTACGCATTAGCCGCTGTACAGTATTTCCAAGAAGCACACAGGGTGGAGATTATACTGTGGTTCTGGTTTCACTGCTTTCAATGTGTCAGTCTACACAGCATTAAACCGATTGCAAAGCCAGCCTTTCACTAACAGTTGGACTGTTAAAATGCATATTTCAGAAGTTTAAAAAAACATATGTGTATATATATATA
>JAODLL010003890.1:0-11472 GCA_026546735.1 Forbesichthys agassizii
TAAATAAATGTATGTAAAAATAATTAAATAAATACATGTAGAAATGCACAAATAAATAAATAAATACATGTAAAAATTAAGAAATAGCCTTTTTTTCAACAAAAATGTAATTATTTTTTCAATATTTTTTATATTTATTTAATTATTTATACTTTTATTTATTTATACTTTTATTTATTTATGTATTTATTTTTTATTATGGCAGTCCTGGTCCTCCATACATATCGACCTAAATAACGAAATATATTGTGATATCAATTTTGGCTATGTCATCCATACATTCAGATACCGCAGGGTGATATGGTTGATTTTGTAAGCACAAACTGGCAGACACCAATATTTTATTTCCTCAGCTCACTGAGGCACATTTGTAAACTATATGGAGGTTCTGCACCAAGTCTTATGTATACAAAGCAGAAGACTGAGCTATTTATTGTCAGAGACCGCCTTGGCCTGACGTGTCTACCAAGAGGTAAATGGGAAATACATTAGCATATTTTGTGGTGTTCTGTTGGATGATTGACAGGCTTGCACCTGTTGAGGGATGTGTGGCAAACAATTAGATGTGCACCAAGTGGAATTTCAGAGTTGCATCTGGATCAGTAAAATGCTTCAGTATAGGGTGGTGAACTCTAAACTTTAAAAGGTACACTGTTATATCACACCCAGAGCTAAAATGTTCAGCCCTAGCTAAGAATGTATTAAAGTATATATTTTAAAGCCACTGGACAGTTGTGTGGGGAGAGGTAGAGAATGTGGTGAGCCTATGAGAGCTTTAGTGTAGGACTAGACAGGAATGTAATGTGTGTTGGGAATACACTGTATGAGTTTCACACCAAAACAACAATGCTTTTTACTACTTTTTCCAACCACATAGCTTATTACAAACACAAATCAAGGACAACCCCTTTAATTTTCAAAATACATGTTCTGGATTTTCTTTCTGTTTGTTTACATTTAATAAACAGCATGGTTCCCTCGGGATTCCTGAAATATAATGGAATTTTACAAAAAAATATTCCAGACATGGAAAGTCAGGGCATTTTATCATGTTTTGGGTCAATTCATAGAATATCAGCGGATTTTATTGCAGTATGTTTAAATTGTTAACAATGCAACGCTAATGTGCACACTAATGTTAATAAGTGCTACAGTGTCAGCGATGTGCAGAGCATGTTTCTTTCCCAAGCAAAAGACACACAATAGGACAGAAGAGTGAAGCATGCCTATGTTATTTGACTCGGCAAGAATATAATTAAGTGAGTAAAGTTGATGCAGGATAATTTGAAACAATACATACTTCCTGAGAGCTTTACATACCGTACAGTAAAAATCAAGCATTTCCTTGTGTATTCATTACATGCAATAATGAGCTATCAGCAACATTTAGATGGATGCCTCAGACGTCAACACAGAGAGCATAATACACTCTCTAAAAAATGTATTTACCTGAAATCATTAAATTTAATATTTTCAGTTATATTTCGGTATAGACTGTGTAGCCTACGATTTCAAGTAATTCCATTTTAACATCTCGATTGTATATTGATTATTTATCTACAACCAGGATACTTACGCTGAGATTGCATTCCCATAAACCTGTGGTAACTCCGTAGCCTTGCCGTAACAGTCAATGACCGAAGTCTTCATTCTAAGACCCCAAAGGCTTTCTAACCCTTCGAAAATTGACGAGAAAGGCCATTGACCAAGCTGCAATTTTTGAGAATGTGTTACTCACACTAGCATGTGAGTGGCAGGCGCTCTATTATTGAAGCATTGACGCTCTCCCCTGTTCCTGCAGCGTTACAGCATTTCTGAATATATTCTACACAGAATGAGCGTTGAATTGTGATTGACTTGTTTATTTGCAAGAGGCTGCTTCTGCCCAGGGGGCAAGGAATCAATTAGTTAGGATTAGAGAACCCACGTTCCAATCAAACAAACGGAGACCAGAATATGTGTTTGCCTGTGTTCCATCAAATCATTTGCTATGCTATGCTCAACCTTTTTCTTGCTAGTGTAGCGAATAGATCTGCTTAATCTTTCCTTATTTCAAGAGTGGAGTGTGACATGAAAATCCTGCTGGAATTGGACGTAATGCAGTCTAGTAAATCTATGATAAACCTTCTAACGATGTAATTCAGTCTTAAGTAATACAGTAAGCATCCAAAATGTATCATTCCTGTTTCATTCTGAATTAGAAAAGCATTCATTTAAATACTGATGTATTTTTCTGTAGCGTATTGTCACCATCATCATGTCAACACATATGTTGGGCAGAGCATGATAGACATTTTTCAGTATAACGTAACATTTGTAAACATGAATAACAGGTAATCGATTAACCCAATATGTTTGTATGACCAGCTGTAAGAGGAGGGGTAGAGAACATTGTAAGCCGGCCTGTGAGAGCTGTAGCGTATTGAGTTTAGAGGAAAGTGAACCACTGAGTCAGTACTCATGGGAGGGGCATGTATTTTATGAGTTTATGAGAGAGAGAGAGAGAGAGAGAGAGAGAGTCCAGACCAGACATACAGACAGACAGAGAGGACAGGAGTACATCTTGAAAGGTACCAACCAAACTGTGTAAACCAAATTAATCAAAAGATTTGTTAAGTATATACATATTTTATAGTTACATATGGTTACAGCCATATGTCAAGTTATGTTAGTGCTGTTACTGCCGGTGCTCAAAACACTTTAATATCAAATCATTGTAGATTTTGTCCTGACTCGCAACGTGTCCCAATGTGGAGTGGTCAAAGGCACAGTAGCCCATATCTTATCTATTTTGAAGCAGGCAGTTTCTAAATGACCAGCAAAAGCAAAATGACCAGTAGCCCAAAACGACTAACCAGCTGGCCCAAACGACTATCTAGCTGGCCCACTTCCACACACATTTTCAACATCAAATTGCAAATATGCTAATACAAAATATGTTTAATGTGACACCATTCAAGCAGATCCAGTCTACACATTTATCACTATGTCGCAAACAGTAAGCACAGTATACCTACTGGCTTCATCCCCACTAATAAGGTTGTGGGTTTGCTGGTAACTGATAAGTGGGCTTGAATTTCATTTGTATGTGGGAAGAGGGTCAGCCAATTTGATAGCACTGCATCATTAGCTAATGCCCTTACCCCGAGTACTTGGTGCACATGGTTGGTCAGGCCCCAAAGATCCTGGTTCTGTCTTTTCTGGTAGCATGAGATCAAATCCAGCCCAAAGCAAACGTTGAAGATTGCTCTAATGTAATATTAATAATATAAGCTTATTGTAAGTGTTGGAGACATTTGTGTGTGGCTCAAAACAGGGTGAAGTTTGTCTCACAATTACGTAATCAAAAGGAGTGAATCGATATATCAGGTGATTCACAACTGCATATTCAACACTTCACACACAGAAGTAAAAATGTACAACTTACATTTCATGATAAATGCACACCCAAAGTATAAAATAATATTATGAATGAAAAACATTGTATTTACAGAGTCAGAGAGAGATTAATCACAAGTCAGCTGTAAGGCATGTTGCATTTGTGGATAGCAAATTACATTTGTAAATCATAAATCTTTTGTAGATTATGTACTTGCATTTACAAATATTTTTGAGACATTTGTCTCTCCATACTTGGGGGGGGGTGCTGTGTGTATAGTAGGCCCACCATAAGCACTGCTGCTGAAGCCTCCTAATTGGTTGACTTTGGATGGTCTCTTCCCCATTATTGTGATATGTATGTGCAGTGGGTGTGTTTCCCTGAACAAATGAGGATTGCAATCTCATTGTACACCTGCGTCCAACTCAAGTGTGTGCGGGAGTTCCATGGCCATAACTTATAAGCGTTGGCGAGAATGCACATACATATAGTATGAGTGTGTTTCGCATGACGCCTGACCTGTTTTCTCTAAAAATACCACTTGCCGCAAAGAGTGAGCACATTCATCATAGATGGTCCGTTGTAAATAGGCACGCATATACTGAGCAGTGAGTGACACGCTAATAGCCCCATTATTTACTCTTGTCACAATGTGGCCCCATTGTGACTTAATATAGGCTACTTGCTTCATCTTCATCACACCACTATTTGTCTTCCGCTGACTAGCGTGTCTATCCTTCTCCATATGTTTCTCTGTCTGTCATGACCATTGTGAGTTAGTGATGGTAAATATTAAGTTAGATAGATGTAACGCAAGAGCAGTCCCTTTGTTATAATTTACACAACACCAAATGTTACCTTTAGCAAACCAAATCCAATAATGACTTATGATGTTAGTAATTTTTGTATCAAATGATGTCAGATGTATTATCTGTTCTTTCAGTAAAAAACAAATACATATATATATATATATATACCAAAATAACCCCCCCACCCCCCCTTCAAATTGGGGAGTCTATATAAATGACCCACTGTGGAAATTCACAAGTTCGAACACATGGCGTCACTAATTCCATTGGAACATTTAATAATAATATTCTCCAAGATAATGTTCAAGTGTGCATTTCTTTTAGTGCAATTTTAAGAGCATGGTATCCGAATAGGTTATGTGAATCACAACAATATTGGTCAAGGAAAATCTTGACATTACATGTTCATATTATCACCCCATGCCTTGTCAAGACACAAAGTTTGTTTTGGCAGCCTATTACTGAGCCTGCTGTGCCCAAGACGTCATCATCGCTCTCATAAAATGCCCAGTCACCTGGAATGTGAGAGCCACGAGAGCCATGTGCATGCACAAATGCACTAAACGCTGACGCAGCAGTGATTAGATTTTATTTACACGCATAAAATGGAAAAACGTGTCATAGCAAGTCTACGCATATGCGCACGAACAAATTAGCCGATTTTCCTCCCGCTTTTATTCCTCATTTCCAATAGGCTACTCACACACGCCCCCTTTCTCCTCTCCTCTCTTTCTCTCTGAGAATATTTTGCTCTCCGTTCATATCTGAAGCAATCTCGAGCGAGTGCTGGTTGGCAGGAGGAGGAGGAGAGGACGCTCGTGTGTCCGCGACGTGTAGGCTATCATCCGCGCGCCGCCGCAGCTATGCGTTCCGTCAAGAATTTCGGCACCGGGCGCGACGACGAGGTCACCACGAGGGCTCCGCGATGGGCATCAAGCACCGTGGCTTCGTCGTGCCGCTAGCGTAGAAGCGGGCGAGTCGAGATAGTGAGCGGAGCCCGCGGTGCGTCCCTCCCGACGCCTCGAACCGGCGCACGGCAGCGTGTGTTTAAGTGGATCAGTTAAATGTTCGTTCCCAAACCGCTGTCGAACATGCTTTACTTTCAGCTGGTGATCATGGCCGGGACCGTCATGCTGGCGTACTACTTCGAGTATACGGACACGTTCAACGTGAACGTCCAGGGCTTTTTCTGCTATGATAGCGCCTACACCAAGCCATACCTCGGACCGGAGGAGAGCAGCGCCATCCCACCCATTATCCTGTACGCGGTGGTCGCAGGTGTGCCCACGCTATTGGTAAGTACATCACAAAAATAAAAAAATAAATGAACCGTGTTGTGCCCCAATGAACCGCATGGCATCGCATTTGATCGCCTTATTTGAATTGAACTATTATGCTCCCTATTAGACTAAGTCACTAGAATATTAAATGCATATAGGCATAGTGTTACTGTTGGTTATGAACAGCAAGTTTACAGATATGAAGAGCCTATAATTAGTCCTAGTGTCCACCTATTGTAACTGCTTTGAATGCATCTTAAAAACACTAGTAATGTGGACATGCTCTTTCTACCTCAATATCTTTTATTGTATCTCTCCACACTCTAAGTGAGGACCACTAATGCAAACACTGCATATGTGGTGCTAGGTTAGTCGATTTCTCTGCTTACTTCCACACAACTCTTTTCATTCAAACAAATATGAAATAGAGATCACTACAATTAATTGAACTGAGTCCAGCCATCATGGCACAGCAGTCTCAAAAATAAATAACAAATTACATGTAACACGATTTAGTAGCATGTTTTATGTCTATATTTTCTGCTTCTCTTTGATTGCAGCCTTCATTACAGGGCATACTGCATTTTGATGTAATTAAGTATGTGCTGTTATCATGCAGGCAGCCACGGTGTCCTGCATTTAGTTTGGAGTGTGGAGTGTAATAATGTGGTTTGTTTCACAATAGATTAAGTTCTGTGCATACAGGTATAATCAATATTAGCATAGCCACAATATACTATACATTTTAAACATGCAAAAATAATAATGTAATAGCATGGCAATAAGATTACAGACAGCTACAGTATACAATTTGGGGATACAGTTTATTGTACATTTCTGTAAGTAGAATTTGCTGAAGGATTGCTTCACTTTAATTCAATCAAGACTATTTTATAGATGGGGCACATCAGCGTTAAGATAGTAAAAATACTAGAATAATCCTCACTGATTTCTTTAAAAGTTTCCAAATATTTTCCCGGGAACCAACCTGCAACCTGTATAAGCTCTTATAACAATGAAAAATATGTGCTCAAAAGCACATATGATGTACTGTATGTTAAGGCACTGACTTTTTTTGCATCGACAGTTTATGAACTTGAGACAATTTGTGCTGTATGTGGGATTAATCTGGATGGATGAATTATACTCAGAGCACTCTCTCAATGAAAAGTTCTGAATTTGAAGGGGAAAGTATTGTTTTTGTTGTGTTTTCATTGATTTGTAACAAGCTTGTGAAAGCACTAAGAAAATAATGTGTCTACCACCATACCAGGCTATTATTGAATCCATCCATCCATCCATCTTCATCCGCTTATCCAGAGTCGGGCCGCGGGGGCAGCAACTCCAGCAGGGGACCCCAAACCTCCCTTTCCCGAGCCACATTAGGAAGCTCTGACTGGGGGAATCCCGAGGTGTTCCCAGGCCAGTGTGGAGATATAATCTCTTTACCTAGTCCCCCTAGTCTTGAGCCACCCTCCTGAGAGAACCCATTTCGGCCGCTTGTAGCTGTGATCTTGCCTTCCGTCTCAGCTCTCTTTTCTTCACCACCGTGCGATAAAGTGATTGCAATACCGCTCCCTCTGCTCCAATTCTCCGGCCAATCTCCTGCTCCATAGTCCCCTTGCTCGTGAACAAGACCCAGAGGAACTTAAACTCCTTCACTTGGTGTAAGGACTCATTCCCTACCTGGAGAAGGCATTCCATCGGTTTCTGGCTGAGAACCATGACCTCAGATTTAACAGTGCTAATCCTCATCCCAGCCGCTTCACACTCGGCTGCGAACCGATACAGTGAGTGCTGGAGGTCACGGGCCGATGACGCCATCAGGACCACATCATCTGCAAAATGTAGCGATGAGATCTCCAGGCTACCTAAACGCAACCCCTCCCTACCACGACTTTGCCTCGATATCCTGTCCATGAATATCACAAACAGGAAGGGTGACAAAGCACAGCCCTAGCAGAGACAAACCCCCACCTGAAACGAGTCCGACTTACTGCCGAGAATCCGTACTCAGCTCTCGCTTTGGACATACAGGGATTGGATTGCCCATAAAAGGAACCCCTTCACCCCATACTCCCACAGAACCTCCCACTGTATCTCTCGAGGAACCCGGTCATACGCCTTCTCCAGATCCACAAAACACATGGAAGGGCATACTCCCAGGCCCCCTCCAGGATCCTTGCAAAAGTAAAGAGCTGGTTCGTTTTTCCACGACGGAATCTGCATTGTTGTTCTTCAATCTGAGGTTCGACAATCGGCCGAACCCCCCTCTCCAGCACCTTGGAGTAGAATTTACCAGGAAGGCTGAGTAGTGTGATACCCCTGCAATTGGCACACACTCTCTGGTACCCCTTTTTGAAGAGGGGAACCACCACCCCAGTCTGCCACTCCTTTGGCACTGTCCCTGACCTCCATGCGATGTTAAAGAGGCGTGTCATCCAAGAGATCCCCTCCACATTCAAAGCTTTTAGCATTTCTGGACAGATCTCATCAACCCCACTTGTTGTTTGACTACCTCAGTGACCTCCCCCAGGGAAATTTATGATGATCCCCCATCAGCCTCCAGCTCTGTCTATCACAGAGAACGTGTCAGTCAGGATTCAGGAGTTCCTCAAAGTGTTCATTCCACCGCCCAATTACCTCCTCAGTTGAGGTCAACAGCGTCCCATCCTTGCTGTACACAGCTTGGATTGTTCCTCGTTTCCCCCACTATTTTGAATGTATAAGCAAATCATAAAAACAGTGTCCAGGGATGCGTTTCCCAAAAGCATCTTTGCTAACTATGTTGCTAACTATGTTAGGTTTGAACTACACAGTTGCAACACAAGTTTTTCCAAAACCATAGTCTGAACTATGAAGGAAACTACATTGGTGACTTACAGTACGTAGTGCGATGCATTGTTAAACGATGCAGGTGTTTCCCAAAACCATAGTTCCAACGAACATTTGCAACACTCGTCAAATTGTGTCAATCGAACAACAGCTCTCGAGGTGTCGATAAAATCATAGTTTGTGGTGACTACGTCATAAACGGCAGAAGATGAGGTCAAATAGGCATATTAGAAAGGCGTATCTATCTAATCTTGCTGTAGGAAAAAAGTAGACCTAAGTATTTTGAAATGTTACATCGTTGTAAAAGTAGGCCTACTTTTAAATGTAGTCAATTTCTCAATAGGCCTATGTGAGTAGACTGTAGTTGCACATGTAGCCTATATGCCTTCAATTTATTCAGTTATCGGATCAAAACAGATGTCTGTTATTCTAATCTGAATCAAGTAGTGCTTTTGTTGCAGTTATTAAATGAACAACTCATCGCTAGATTTTAGAACCCGCGTTATTGAGTGAGAATGACGATCACGCATATCCAATTGAGCCACTGACACGCTGCTGTAAATCATACTGTATACTTCGGCCATATAGTAGGCTACATATTTGAAGTATGAATAGTATAAATGTTTAGGCTACACAAAGCATATTGCACTGAATGCAATGTATTTAGTATAGTTAGAATAGTTACAATTCCTTCTAGAACTAAAACAAAAGGAGAATGCATTACATTCTGGTGGTGTTTAGTTATGCCAATAGCAAGGCTTTAACCTGCAACTTTCATGTTGAGAGGCCAACACACAAACGACTGTACTGATTGCCTGGCCTTGAACTGACATCTTATTCTTATTATATTATATTAAAAACATTTTCATTATAGTTCTTTATTATTATGATTAGATTATTTTAATGTTTTAGTTTACAGATATGATCGTTTCTGATGTTAGCCTATATGAATAGGCCTATTCATATTTTTATTATTGTTATAGTTGTTGTTATAGCCTATTTAAGCTTATAAGCAGGTTGTTTGAATAACCTAGAAAATCATTGTATAATTTCATATAATGACAACTGTCCTAGTCTATTGAATTCAGGCATAACATGACAAAGATTGTGTGTGTTTGCACATTTCCCGCTGTAAAAGTCAGACCGAACACTTCTGGAAACATCGTAGTTCGAACTAGGGTTGTTGAAACCAACATAGTTTAAACCATTGTCGTACTAACAAAGTTCGACACTTTTGGGAAACAGTCGTACATCGGATGTTCGTTAGTTCGACGATGCATAATACGATGTAAATTCAATGCTAGCCTTCATCGTTGTACGGGAAACGCACCCCAGATTAGTACAGGATAGTACTTTATACAGATACAGTTTGTAGAGTATAATTGACTAAATAACTAGCCTACCTCATTGAAATGCAATTCATTATGTATGTAGGCTCTGGTTTTAAACCAAGGAATGCTTTTTGCTAAAAATGCTATCACTTGATACATTTGTTTTATATCCATCTGTTATCATGGCACATCTCTGCTTTTGCTTTGCCAAGGCATTTTATTTACTTAACACCATACCAAAGATGAGACATTCATTTTAGCACTATAGATAGAATGAATTCTGCTTCATGCCAAGCTTATTCTAGCTAATGAAAGAAAACAAGTTGAACCGTGTCTGTTCCTTATTACAGGCATACTGTAGAGGTTGGTCACTAGTGATGCGCAGGTCGGGAAGGTTCAGATAAGATTATCAGAAAATGTTGCAGGTGCGGGTGGGTTGGGTTTAAACGAGGCAAAGCAGTGTTCCGACCAAGTAATAAATATCTACTGAATCATTGCGTGTGAGTGGGAATTCTCCAATTCTTGCTCTCTCAAGCACACACACACACACACACACACACATGGCACAGACGATGCACTGAAGCAGCGGTGCAGTTCCTCTCATGCCCTGTGTGTCAATAGACTAATCTGCAGTAGCCATACCAAACTATGAAGTTGGTTTGGCCTGCGTAAACTTTGTTCATGTAGTGGCAGACACACTACTGCCTATAGGCTATGCAAAATCATGTATTATGCTAATGTAGCCTATTGCTAACACATAAACGAAACAATTACAAAAAAAGTTTAGTTTAGCAAGGCTACTGCTCACTCACTTTGCTGTAGTCTGCCGTGGCTCCATAGACATAAGGCATATGTATGTATATCCATGTATATGTATTGATATGTATGGATCAGACCTTTAGGGGAATATTACATGCATGTACATACAGAGGCTTTTATATCTCCAACTTAACCTTTCAACTTTTTTTGTTGGGCGATAAATTGTACCAGTTATAATTTTGATAAACCATATAATTGTCAATTTAAGAGCATTGAATGCCACTGATATAATGATAATATAATCGCATAATAATGCGTGCTGCAGGGTTGGCGATTGCAGGGACAGACTGAGAACCCACACTGGTGGAGGTGAATGCACGAACATCCGCTCGGTGTTTATTAACAACAAAGACAAAACAGAGGCACATCTCGTAAACTAACAACGTGCTCACAGGCAAAACATGCAAACAATAACCTACAAAAACACCAAAGAATAAATAAATGCTGGCTGTGAATTATGTTCTGAAGTTCTACGCTAGCGACGATAGGACGAAAAATTCCCAATAAGTGCCATTTTGTTCAGAAACTTCATCCAGTATTTAGATGAAAGTGACCCAGATCATATATGTTTGCGAGATTGTTAAACTACAGTATGGGTAAGTAGGGTGCCTTGTAATGCGAACCCAATATTATTATCATTACAAATGTCAACTTACTAATCATATTAACTTTGTAACGATGCATTCCCTTGTTGTAAACTGGTAAGCTATAAACTTTGACCGGTAGCAGAATTTTCAATGCTGTTCAGCTATTGTCATTATTCACCAGTTTCATTGCTTGACTAATAGGCTATTAAACAAACCTTGAAGCGAATAACAACAAATGCCGTATTTTCACATTTATTCTTCTAAACGTAGTTGGCTGGAATTATGCAGCCAACTAAAAACATCTATCACCAGTCACTGTCTGCTCTCTGTGTCTGTGCGTGTGTGTGTGTGTGTGTGTGTAACGTTTCGCTGGTCTCGCCGGGGTAGGACGACCGGGGAGACGGACCACATCCCCAGTGCCTCACGCCCTCA